>CM035417.1:143981471-144001471 GCA_020310875.1 Ceratopteris richardii
ATTTTCATTTGATAGCATACTCACACTTATTGATATGCACTTATACACTTATACATGATGAAGATGCACTTTCACACATATACACATATACACATGCACATACACATGCATATATACACACAGATACATGTGCACATACACTTAGACATACACACATATACACATGCATATGCACAAACATTTCTACAACCACATAAAAAGACTTACATGCATGCATTATCGCATATATATATATATATATATATATATATATATATATATATATATATATATATATATATATATATATATATATATATATATATATATATATATATATATATATATATATATATATATATATATATATATATACGCACATTAACATATATGCAAATACATGTATATGCACATCCACATGCATGCACATTCACATGCATGCACATGGATGCAAATGGAAATGCATCCACATACACATGCATGTTTCATACATATACACATACATATACATACATTATACACATATATATGCACATACGTATAACACACACATATACACATGCACACACACATACACATACCTACATATACACATATACATGCACATACACACATATACACATAGAGTTACACATATACATGCACATACATATACACACATATACACATGCACATGCACATACTCATACACACATATACACTTACACATGCACATGCACATACATACATATACACACACATACACATGCACATACATACATATGGGCACACATACATATACACTTAGGTACACACATATGAATGAATTATATAATTAAAGTATTAAAACACATATACACATGCACACACATATGCACATACCTACATATACACATATACATGCATATACATATACACACACTTACACATGCACATGCACATACTCATACACACACTTATACATGCACATGCACATACTCATACACACATATACACTTATACATGCACATGCACATACATACATATACACACACATACACATGCACATACATACATATACGCACACATACATATACACTTAGGTACACACATATGAATGAATTATATAATTAAAGTAATAAAACACATATACATATGCACACACATGCACATACCTACATATACACATATACATGCACATACACACATATACACATAGAGTTATACGTATACATGCATATACATATACACACACATACACATGCACATGCACATACTCATACACACATATACACTTATACATGCACATGCACATACATACATATACACACACATACACATGCACATACATACATATACACACAGATACATATACACTTAGGTACACACATATGAATGAATTATATAGTTAAAGTATTAAAACACATATACATGCACATACACATATACACATAGAGTTACACATATACATGCACATACATATACACACACATACACATGCACATGCACATACTCATACACACATATACACTTACACATGCACATGCACATACATACATATACACACACATACACATGCACATACATACATATACACTACACACATATACACTTAGGTACACACATATGAATGAATTATGTAATTAAAGTATTAAAACACATGCTTAATATAAACAATAATAACAATCAATAGAACAAAACTCTTCATTACTTAATACCATACAAATAATTCAAAACATAACTGAAATGAAAAATATATAGAATATATATATATATATATATATGTATATATATATATATATATATATATATATATATATATATATATATATATATATATATATATATATATATATATATATATATATATATATATCAATGTAAATACATATAATCCAATGTCATAATCAACTAAAATCCTAATCATCATCATCATCATCATCCTGATCTTCCTCATCCTCATCATCATGATCACCCTGTGACAATCGAGATCGTCCCTCTTGTGTCTGTCTCTCCACCTCATCCATATTTGTCTCTTGTAATACTCTTGTATTACATATAACAAACATAAATAAATAAAACAATTAAAACAATAATAAAAATGTTTGTTATATGTAATACTCCTGTATTACATATAACAAACATAAATAAATAAAACAATTAAAACAATCATAAAAATAAAATAATTATATAAAATTTAAAAATACTCACAAAGGCATCAGGATGATCTTGCATATACTCGCTCAAACGCCGATATCCAAAATGTGTAGCATACTCAGTCTCATCTTTCGTAGGATATCGGTCATAATCCTTCCGCTGCAATGAAACAAATAAAAAACATTAGTTGCTTGCATTTTAACTAAAATAAAAAATATACTCACAATAACACATATACTTACAAATGTAGCTACAAAACCATTATGGCCCATTTGGCCTAGGTGCGATGTGTGGCCTGACTCCACTCTCTTCTTTGCAGCAGCTTGTTTATTCAAGAAAAAAAATACATAAATTAAATGTAAAAAAATACTAAAATATGTAAAAATTATAAATATAAACTATTAATTTCTGTACCTTCTACTGAGGAAATGACTCCTGAAGACGTAGCTGTCTACGAAAAAACTACCACGACTTAGGTGGTATGTTAGCTCGCCTCTTATTTTTTTCGACCATACAATATCTCCTGTTAATTTAATCTCAAACAGAAAAAAAAATCCGAATACATACACATATATACACACACATACACATACACATACCCACATACACATATACATGCAAACATATACACATACATATATGTATACATATACACATATATATACATATAACATAAACACACATATACATATCCACATATATACGTACACACACATGCATGCATATACACTCATTCATACAAAATGCATGCATTTATCCCACAATAATGTGTAGTTGTGTATATGTGAATATATGTGTATGTGTAAATGTGTATATGTGAATATGTGTGTATGTGTAAATATGTATATGTGAATTTTTTGTGTATGTAGATAATCAGATTATTAATATCAAATACCATTATTTGTAGATTCTGATCAATCAAATGGAACTCCACCACCATCTCCTCATCGTGCAACGACTTTATACTATAAGTATATAAAACATTTAATTTTAAATATATTTGATGGATACATAACTTATATTTTTTTTTTGTTTCTTATTATGTGCAGATTCTGATCAATGAGAGGGTACTCCACCACCTCCTACCCATGCAACGACTTCACATGTGTCCTCTGATAGGAATTATGATGAATTTTACTATGAAGAGCATATTATATGTTGGTATAACTCTTGTTATGGCACGTATCGAAGACCACGATTGGAATTTATGCAACATGAGGCAGAGTATGGTACTTTTGAGCATGCACCATCACCTAGTCAACGTGATAATGCTTGGGTATGTATTTTCTATATATATTAATGTCATTATTTTATTTCAAAACCATATATAAAATCAAATTATTGTTGATATAGAGGAATACTTGCTCGATGATGATGATGATGATAATTTTTCTCATAATGTTAATATACCTCGTACACATCATGGACTTGCAGTTCATCAATTACAAGCAGAGGTTTCTAGAAATCCTCTACCTCCTGGTTTAGAGAATGAAACGGCTCGAGATTATCCATTGTCAGCTCGTGATCGTTCTTTATTACAAGCATATGATAGAAGAAGATATGGAGGATGGAATAGAGGACCACTTCCTTTAGATGGAGAGGTTTTCAACTTTTGGGGTAATCGGTATATGATTGCTCCATCCACTATTACTAATGCTGGTCGTGGTCTCTTTATTGTAGAGGATTTGTATGTGCCTCCGAACTCTAAAGTCACTCTTATGTCATTTTGTGGTCCTATATATGGATGGGGAGATTGGCATCGACTTTCACGTTATGTTCAAAGCATGAGTACTTATGGAATATGCTTGAACAGAGCATCCCTTACTAGTAGAAGGATTTTACATGCAAAAAATGAAAGATTATATATTGATGGAAGACCTTACACACATGGAAATATAGCAGGTTTAAACAAATAGTAGTCGAGGGTTACATAATAGTTCAAGGACTAATTGCACATTTGAGGAGTGTGAAAATAGTCATGAATCACCATACATGAGTAGAGATGTATCAAGATACGTAGTTGTCAATGCTCTTACTACATTACATGCTGGTGATGAAGTATTAGTGAATTATGGATGGCGTAGACCTCCAAGAGCACCTTTTAGCTAGAGAGAATAAAAATTTTATATCCATATTTAATAGGTTATATACTTAATTTTATATTTAAAGTTTACGTTTTATTCATTTATGGAATACTAATGAATTTTATTTATATGTATAGATTCCAACGTATGATGTTGATGATATTCCTCCACAGCATTCACAATTACCAGTAAGACCTCATTTATCAGAAGCTTCCATGAGGAGGCTACGCAAAAATAATCATGTGCAATATGCAAAGTTGAAAGATCTATATTCAAAAGACGATAAAGTACAAGATTTGTGTGACAATGATGAAGATGATGGCATGGCAGATTTTATTAAGGATTGGTATCAAAATGACAGTGAGAGCATTGATATTTCTAAAAATGAGAAATATCTTCGAGAGCAATGTCTAAAGCATGTATATGAAGGAAGTCGTTTGACACGACTAAGTGTGAGCTTACTTATTCTCAACCTTCAAAATCGTTTTGGATGGAGTAATGTATCTGTTTCGACACTATTAAGGTATAATTTTCAATTTTCTATCCATTTTTATATATATATGCATAAATAAATATATATATATATATATATATATATATATATATATAAATACATGCAGGTTTTTATTCTTACTTTAGATAAGGTAAGAACAAGAACTTGAATTGAATGGACACTTTTTTTCCGCGCATCTTTTAAAACTATTAATGCATCTTTCAAAATATTCGCAAAAAATTTGATTGTTTGGATGGCAGGATACGATTGTTTGTTTTGGAGGATATGAAGTATGTACCTTCATTGAATGATTTGTCAATTCACACATATGTTCAGTTTGAAAGTGTGGGAAGCGGATTTATAATTGCTATTCAAAGAATTTGGCACTATTTATAGGCCATACAATGGTGACCTGGAATCGCATGCATAGAGGTTACTTAAGATAGAGCAATCTGATTATAATGGACTAGTGCCAACAAGATTCCTAGGGTATGCAGTAAACCTCTTGCATGTCAATGATGAGCATCTAAACTTTAGGATACAAATTCAAAATCATGGTGGCTTGAGAGGATCACTTTTATATAGCTTGTTCAAAAAACTTCAGTGTCATAAACCTCAAGTTGAACAAGCTATATAAAAGTGATCCTCTCAAGCCACCATGATTTCCACTTTGTATCCTAAAGTTCAGATGCTCATCATTGACATGCAAGAGGTTTACTGCATACCCCAAGAATCCTGCTGGTACTAGTGCCTTATAATCAAGTTGCTCTATCTTGAGTAACCTCTGTGCATGCGATTCATCCATGTCACCATCGTATGGCCTATAAACAGTGCCAAATTCTTTGAATAGCAATTATAAACCCGCTTCTCACACTTTCAAACTGAACATATGTGTGAATCGACAAATCATTCAATGAAGGTACATACTTCATATCCTCCAAAACAAACTATCGTATCCTGCCATCCAAAACAATCAAATTTTGTGCGAATATTTTGAAAGATGCACATAAGCATACACATATATAAAATTATATGCATATATATATATATATATATATGTATATTTATTTATTTACTTTTTTTAATATATCTTTTTTTTGATAAACTTATAGGTTATTATTAAATATAGGATTCGTGAAATAGGATTTATTTATTTATTTATTTATTTATACGTATACATGTGTTGTGTATGTATGTGTATCTATATGTGCATATGCATGTGTTGTGTGTGTATATATGCATGTAAATATGATTATATGAGTCTATGTGTGTGTACATATGATTATGCATGTGTATGTGTATGTGAGTATATGTACATGTATGTGAGTATGTGTATGTCTATGTTTATTCATTATATGTGTGTAACTGCATGCATGTGTATGTGTGTGTAAAAATGTGCATGTATGTGTGTGTATGTATATCTATATGTGTGTAAATGTGCATGTATGATGTATATGTGTGTATTTATACCTCTAGTCTCAGTCTTTTCTCTCTCTCTCTCTCTCATATACATACATACATGCATAAACACACATACTCATATCCACATATATATACATAAAAGCAGTGCATACCGTGCATTATTGCGACGATGAGCCATAAGTGTCCGCATCTCTTTTAGACACCACTTAAGCGACCATCCTCTCCCAAACTCTATCTCAAGTGAACTAAGTACGTATTTTTTATCCCTCTCATCATGCTCACTACAAAAAAAAAACATAATGTAAATAAAACATAAGATATTTATTTCAATTTATATGTAAATTTTTTACTTACTTCCACGGTAAGTGGACAAAGCGCAGGTAAGAGTTGCATAGTGCCCGCATACTTCTCTTGAACCCCAATCCATTCCCTATGTACACAATGTTCCCCTTTGACTCTATATCGCACTCTAGTCCTAAGGTGCCTATGCATTTGCTCATAGGCAACTCTGCTCTGCTATCACGTGTTGGAGGTGGTATAGGTGTCTTGAAAATATATAGATAAAAATAAATAAAAATATGTGTTATAATATCATTAAAAACGTTTATGAAAAAAAAACATACCTATGAGCAGACAGCTCTCTTCCTGCATGTGGAGCCGTAGAAGAGCTCTCGTCTGATCGCTGGGTAAGCATCTGGATTGTATAGTCCAGCTCCTCATTAGACATCTCTGAGTAATCATGCATTATGGCCCCTAGAGTATCAGACGGAACTCTTGCTCTCATAAGACTTTTTATGAGAGTGAGTTTCGCCTTTCTCTCTCTACTGGGATCCATAATACCTAACATATAAAACAAAATGGTTAGAAATCAATATATATACGTGTAAATATGTATGTTTGTATGCATTAAGATGTGTATGTTTGCATGTGCGTGTATGTGTGTGTGTATGTGTGTATGCATGTGTATGTGTGTGTATGCATCATTATGTGTGTGTCTATGTGTGTATGTGTGTGTGTATATGTGTGTGTATGTGTGTGTGTGCATCTATGAGTGTGTATGTGTTTATGTGTGTGTATGTGTCTATATGTGTGTATGTGTCTATGTGTGTATGTGTATGCATGTATGTATGCATATGTGTGTATGTGTGTGTATGCATTATGTATGCATATTTGTGTGTATGCATCATGTATGTGTATGTATGCATGTATGTATGTATGTATGTATGCATATGCATGTATGTGTATGTATGAGTATGTCTCTTTATGTGTGTGTATGCATATATGGGTGTGTGTATGCATATATGTGTGTATGTGTGTGTATGTGTGTGTATGTGTGTACATGTGTTTGTATGTGTGTATGCATATGTATATGTGTGTATGCATCATTATGTGTGTATGTGTCTATGTGTTTGTGTGTGTGTATATGTGTGTGTGTGTGTCTATGTGTATGTGTGTGTGTCTATGAGTGTGTATGTGTTTATGTGTATGTATGTATCTATGTGTGTGTATGTGTCTATGTATGTATGTGTATGCATGTATGTATGCATATGTGTGTGTATGCATGTGTATGTGTCTATGTGTCTATGTGTGTATGTGTTTGTGTATATTTGTGTGTGTCTATGTGTTTGTGTGTGTGTCTATGAGTGTGTATGTGTTTATGTGTATATATGTATCTATGTGTGTGTATGTGTCTATGTGTGTATGTGTATGCATGTATGTATGCATATGTGTGTGTATGCATATGTATGTGTGTGTATGCATCATTATGTGTGTATGTGTCTATGTTTGTATGTTTGTGTGTGTGTGTATATGTGTGTGTGTGTGTATGTATATGTGTCTATGTGTATGTGTCGCTATGCATCTATGAGTGTGTATGTGTTTATGTGTGTGTATGTGTCTATGTGTCTATGTGTGTATGTGTATGCATGTATGTATGCATATGTGTGTATGTGTGTGTATGCATTATGTATGCATATGTGTGTGTATGCATTATGTATGTGTTTGTAAGCATGTGCATTATGTATGCATGTAAGTATGTATGTATGCATATGCATATGTGTGTATGTGTGTGTATGCATTATGTATGCATATGTGTGTATTCATTATGTATGTGTATGTAAGCATGTGCATTATGTATGCATGTAAGTATGTATGTATGCATATGCATATGCATTATGTATGCATGTATGTGTATGTGTGTCTATGTCTCTCTATGTGTGTGTATGCATATATGTGTGTGTATGTGTGTGTATATGTGTATGTATGTGTGTATGCATGTGTATGTGTGTGTATGCATCATTATGTGTGTATGTGTGTCTATATGTGTGTGTATGTGTGTGTGTATCTATGTGTATATGTGTGTATCTATGAGTATGTATGTGTTTATGTGTGTGTATGTGTCTATGTGTGTATGTGTGTATGTGTCTATGTGTGTGTATGTATATATGCATGTGCATTATGTATGCATGTAAGTATGTATGTACATTGTATGCATATGCATATGCATTATGTATGCATATGTATGCATGTATGTGTATATGTGTGTATTTCTCTCTATGTGTGTGTGTATGCATATGTGTGTGTATATGTGTCTGTATGTGTGTATGCATGTGTATGTGTGTGTATGCATGTGTATTTGTGTATGTGACTATGTGTGTATGTGTGTATGTGTGTATGTGTGTGTGTATGTGTGTGTGTATATGTGTGTGTCTATGTGTATGTGCGTGTATCTATGAGTGTGTATGTGTCTATGTGTCTATGTGTGTGTATGTGTCTATGTGTGTATCTGTATGCATGTATGTATGCATATGTATGTGTATGCATGTGTATGTGTGTGTATGCATCATTATGTGTGTATGTGTCTATGTGTATGTGTTTGTGTATATGTGTGTGTATGTGTGTGTGTCTATGTGTATGTGTCGCTACGCGTCTATGAGTGTGTACGTGTTTGTATGTGTATGTGTCTATGTGTGTGTATGTGTCTATGTGTGTATGTGTACGCATGTATGTATGCATAGGTGTGTGTATGTGTGTGTATGCATTATGTATGCATATGTGTGTGTATGCATTATGTATGTGTATGTATGCATGTAAGTATGTATGTATGCATATGCATATGCATTATGTATGCATATGTATGCATGTATGTGTATGTGTGTGTATGTCTCTCTATGTGTGTGTGTATGCATATATGTGTGTATCTGTGTATGTGTGTGTGTATATGTGTGTCTATGTGTGTATGCATGTGTATGTATGTGAATGCATCATAATGTGTGTATGTGTCTATGTGTGTATGTATGTGTGTATGTATGTGTGTATATGTGTGTGTATGTGTGTGCACGTCTATGTGTATGTGTGTGTGTGTCTATGAGTGTGTATGTGTTTATGTGTGTGTATGTTTCTATGTGTGTGTATGTGTCTATGTGTGTATGTGTATGCATGTATGTATGCATATGTGTGTGTATGTGTGTGTATGCATTATGTATGCATATGTGTGTGTATGCATTATGTATGTGTATGTATGCATGTGCATTATGTATGCATATGCATCATGTATGTGTATGTATGCATGTGCATTATGTATGTATATGTGTGTATATGCATGTAAGTATGTATGTATGTACGCATATGCATATGCATTATGTATGCATATGTGTGTTTATGAATGTAAGTATGTATGGATGTATGCATATGCATATGAATTATGTATGCATGTATGTGTATGTGTGTGCATGTCTCTCTATGTGTGTGTGTATGCATATATGTGTGTGTATGTGTGTATGTGTGTGTGTGTATGTGTGTGTGTATGTGTGTATGTGTGTGTATATGTATGTGTATATGTGTGTGCATGTGTATGCATTATGTGTGCATGTGTGTATGCAACATTATTTGTGTATGTGTGTATATGTGTGTGTATTTGTGTCTATGTGTGTGTGTCTATGTGTATGTGTGTGTGTCTATGTGTGTATATGTGTGTGTGTATGCATATGTATGTGTGTGTAAGTGTGTGTGTGTGTGTGTGTGCGCATACCTTGCTTCAAGTAGATCTCTCTCTCTCTCTCTCTCTCTCTCTCTCTCTCTCTCTCTCTCTCTCTCTCTCTCTCTCTCTCTCTCTCTCTCTCTCTCTCTCTCGCACGCGCTCTCTCTCTCTCTCTCGGTCTCTTCTTGTTCTCGCGTACAAATCCCGGTACATTTAAATCGAATTTTTCTTTTTTTACATTCCAGAGCGTCGCATATGCGATGCTCTTCAGTTTGTCAACGTCGCAAATACCGTCACTAAGTAGCAACGGTATTTGCAACACTGTAATTTAGTGTCGCATAAGCGACGCTAGCATCGCTTATGGGATGAATGCCGGGGAAAAAAAATTAGAAAACTTTACCATCGCTTATGCGATGCCAGCGTCGCATAAGCAACGGTACCCGGTTTTTTTTTTTCAATTTGGGGGCTTCGCTACGCCCCCCTATTTCTTGTAGTGACATACACATACACATATACATATACATAAACATATACATATACATATCCATATACACATACATATACAAATACATATACATATGCATATACATAAACATTTACATCTACATATACATATACATCTACATCTACATCTACATCTACACATACATATGCATACACATATACATATATATCTACATATACATATACATCTACATATACATATACATGTGCATATACATGTACGTCTACATCTACATATACATATACATATACATATACATATACATATACATATACATACACATATACATATACATATACATACACATACACATACACATACACATACACATACACATACACATACACATACAGATAAACATATACATACACATACACATGCACATATGCATATACATATACATACACATGCACATACACATATACATATACATATACATATACATATACAGATACATATCACATATACATTTACATATACATATATATTTACATCTACATATACATATACATATACATATACATATACATATACATATACATATACATACACATATACAAATACATATACATGTTGAAGGAGATGATATATAGATTCCAGAGACGAAGTGGTGCTGTAAAACTTTGCTTGACACCAGCCAAGGACAAGTTGTGCAGAGTGTAGTAGAACCCTTGAGCTTCCTAACGATCACAAATAATATCCTATTTGCTTTGCAGCATGATTCTCTAATCAATGAATTAAACAAATGAGTAGAAAGTTCAACCAAGAGCTTACGCTTGCTATTTTGGCCTTTCCACATGTTTAGTAAAATGAAAGGTGCTCTCAATCTATTAGCAATTAACTAAATTGCTTTTGGTGGTATCTAATTCACTTAGATAGCTACCAATCATGATTTATTTCAATAAAAAAGATCAATTGTACACTAAGAATGATGCTTAGCAAGTTGAAGAACTACGTTGATATTTTTGGGGTGCTATAGTATGCAAGCCAATGAGTAGAAATGTGATGATATCTCAAGATTGAGAAATGCAATGATATTGAAACTTTGTAGCTATAAAATAGAGAGTGTGTTGAATCTATAGCACTTTAAATCACATCAAATGATCAACTATGCACTAAGAAAAAGCTATGAGAAGTTCACTATTCTGAGATAATCATAGCTGAGAGTTGAAGTAGACAAGTGATCAATGTATATGTATTAAATCACATAGAAATACAATGAAATTGGCGATGTATAATTGAAAAATGTGAGGGTAGTGAAGTGCCTATAGAATGAGCTCACTAATCACACAAATCTCGTTCAATTGATCTCTCTAACTTGGCTCACTTTCACACGAGTTTTTGACTCACTTTTATAGGTAAAGTTGGAGCCAAGCTTTGAATTCAAATTCAAATTCTCACCATAAAGTGAGTCCTAGACTTTAGGCTTTATTCTCGCATCTATTATCCATCAAGAGTTTGACATTTGATTCCTCCTAACTTCACATGGGGTTCGTGTAATGATCATATACACTTTTAAAAGGATAAAATGTAATTGACTTTTACAAGGGAATAGTCATATGTGATCATATGAGAGACATGCTAATTATCCAAGTATGTAGGCTTGGACCCCTTTGCACCAACAGCTCCCCGTCAAGCCTAACATGCTTGGTCTTCATTTCTGCTTGATTTCTTGCAATCTAATCATCATCTTGAACCTATTCATCTTAGTTCCATCTAAAGATTTTGTGAGCATATCTACACATTGGAAATTGGTTGATACATAGGAGAATTGGATGTCCTTGTCTAGTAGCTTCTCTCTTACATAATGATAGTGCACTTCAATGAGCTTTTTCCTTGCATGATATATAGGATCAAGAGCCAAATGAAATGAACTAGTGTTATCTCCAAAAATCATTGGAGTACAAGAATGCAACCCCAAATCTGTGTAGAGTAGTTCGAGCCGCATAGCCTCTTGTGTTGCATTTGCTAAGCCTCCATATTCTGCTTCTGTTGATGACAATGCTACGGTGGGTTGTTTCTTTGATGACCATGATATTATCTTAGATCCTGCAAAAGATAAGTAGCCATAAGTACTCCTCCTATCTAATAGGCTCATAAGCCCAAGGAAAGATGTGGATAATTGCAATTATAATTGCTCAAATTCCTTGAATTCCATCAATCTGCTCACAAATGCACTCAAAGGTGTTTATAGAAGGAGGGGATGGAAGCCCGAATACACATGCATGCGGGGACTTGATCTTCAAGGGTTTCCTCTCATGATTTCCCTTCACCCCGTCCTTATTCATACAGCCTTCTCACACACAACCACTCTCTTGTAACTTCCTCTTTGCTCTCTCGCACTTCTGCTGACTCTTTTTCTCTCCTGTTTCCTCTCAAGGGGAACCCCCAAAATACTGCCTTCACCCAAAACTGAAGGGTTGTAGCCTGTGGAAACCCCCCTTCCAAAATGATCCTGCTCGATACATCAAAACCTCCACATCCTTCACTTACCATTGAGCAAACAAGGAAGATTTCCCTCCCCTATAGCCGCATATGTCCTCCTCAAAAATGCGTTGATTCTCCATCACACATGAACAAAAATTCCCCAATCACCTCTGATGCCCCTCAAGCACTTGCTCTTCTCTCCTCGCTATCTTGTACTGATGAGAAACCAACGATAATGAAAAGAAGCACCTCCTTCTACCTCCGAATCTTCTTCTATATCCCTACCTTCTCTCTATGATGGGCAGACCAACAAAGCAAGAGCAACCAAAAGCCCCCAGTTGACTTTACCCCAAGAACCATCCATAGGGAATTGACTCTCCTTTCCTCTCCCTTCGACATAGCATACGAACCCCGAGAAAAGAAAAATCAGAGGAGCCACACCTACCCTTGATATGCAAAGTGAAGACCTTTCGTGTTGATCCCCCACCCCTCTTTTATTGAGAGTCCACGTCTTCCCTTTTCTTTCTTCACAACCCAAAAATAGAGGTGCCAAAAAAACTCCACCAAGCGTGCATTCAGGGACCATAACCCCCTTCTCTGCCATTAAATCTTCCTTTGTACCTGCACATCTACACAAAAACAAAAAAAGTAGCCAGATAATCATGCCTCCCCCTTTCATGGTGATAGCCAAAAAATTCCCCTCGAGAATCTTCCGAAATCCCCCCCCCCCTTATCACTCAACCTTTATCTAGGGCCCTAAGAGTGCCATATAAGTGAGTTATTTTTAGCCTAGTCAACTTTAAAACACCCTTGTCCTTACCAGTTCCCCAAACCAAATTCTTCTAAAACTCAAAATGTAGGGATATTGATCACTTTAGTAAAGAAAACTATTTGTAGCTCCCTGAATCATTCTCGATCATGTGTTATACTAAAGATTTCCACACATGAAATGCAAACACCATTCATATCATAGCGTACAGCCGATGACAAGCCTGGCTAGAAATATTGCACCCCTGTGACTGAGATCCAGACATTTATCCCCAAAACTTGCATTTCCACTCTCTATTATGTTCAGTAAGAATGGTTGTGCAAGAAAAGCTTGATGCATTAGTAGCAAAATGTCAGTGCAAACCATATTGGGAAGCTTTTTGGATGGTGCTTCAACCTATACAAACATCCTGCATAGATGGCTTTTTGTTGCCTCTGACCTTGAGGCCCCCTTCTCTCACATGCATCTATACATATATCTACCCAGTGATACCGACCCATACCCACATATATTCATGTTTACAAGTGGTTCTACACACATATGCTTGTGCAACCCTGATCCCAGATACTAAATGACAAACACATTCATGTTAATGCATGCTTACATATCTCCTTAGAACATGTGCTCAATACCAAACCCATGCTGACCTATGCACACATATCTTAAACCACTTAATTATCCTTATATGGGGTACTTTTTCTTGGTTCCCTCCATCAAAATCACATTAGTAAATCAGCATTTTTACATCAACCCATATGTAACACTATCATCCTTGGAGCCAGCCCAATTTGCATCATAATACATCTTGATATCCAAATAAGAAGTAAATGGATAAAACAACCCTTCATTTATGATACCCTTTAAATACTTTAAGATCCTCTTGGCAACTTCCATGTGAGGCTTTCTTGGAGTACACATGAATTTGCTTAATGTACTTACTCCATAACATATTTCCACTCTTGTTAGGATTGCATGATTGAAACTCCCAACAAGTTTTTGGTAACTTGTAATATCTTCAAGGAGTTCTTCCTCATAAGAACTAAGCTTGTGGTTGAGTTCCATGGGTATACCTGCAGATTTGGTGTTCTCCATCTTGAATTTCACCAGCATATCATGAATGTACTTCCTCTGAGTAATTTTAAAGAAACCAGAATCTGTATACACAAGTTCTAGTCCAAGAAAGTATGTTAACAAACCAAGTTCACTCATCTTAAACTCTTCCATCAACTGAGATTTAATTTTCTTGATGCCATTGTGATCATTCTCTATAATGATAATGTAATCCACATAGACACATAAGTAAATAACTTTTGAATTAGTCTTCTTTATGAACAAAGAAGAATCTGCTTTGCTAGGAATAAATCCTTCATCCTACAAATATGTGACAAGCCGATAGTTCCAAGCTCTAGGAGCTTGCTTTAAACCATAGAGTGTTTTCCTTAGCTTGCATACATACTCTGGTTTGTCATTGTCTTCATACCCTAGTGGTTGAGCCATGTAAACTTCTTCCGAGATCCATCCATTTAGGAATGCATTCTTAATTTCTAATTGATATAAGTTCCAATTCTTTGAAACAACAATACTCACAAAAACCCTAATTGTTGGCATCCCAGCCACATGCGAGAAGGTTTCCTCATAATGCACTCCATGGGTTTGAGCAAACCCCTTTGCTACTAGCCTTGCTTATAGAACCATCTGAATTCTTCTTGATTTTCTATCACCTTCATGCTTGGTTTCTTGGGAACCAAATCCCAAGTTTTGTTCTCCTAAAGTGCCTCAATTTCTTCTTGCATGGCTTGTCTCTATTATTTCTTTTTATTGGCTTCTTCAAATGAAGAAGGCTCTTCTAACATAGAATCTTTAGTCATGTATACATAATGCTTGGTGACTAATGATGTGTCATAGCCATACCTTATGGGTTTTTTACTCTCCCTTTGAGATTGTTTGAGTGCTTGATTGGAAGACTCTCGAATGTCTTCCAATTGCTTGAACTTGGTCTTTCGCTTTGACTTCCAAGCCTTGAAACCAATATGTTCTTCATCTTTTGAGTTCACATCTTGAGATATTTGTGGTTCTTCTTGAGTTAGAGTTGGAAAATCACTTTCCGAGTCATAAGGTAGTTTAATCTTCTTCCAATCATCTTCAAACCATGAATTATTTTCATCAAACACCACATCCCTACCAACTGTAAATCCTTTGTTAGTGGGATTGTATAACATATATCCCTTCTGGTTTTGGTCATAGCCAATTAATATACACTTTTCAGCTTTTGGATCAAGGTATCCTCTAAATTGTGAGGGTATATGTGCATAAGCAATGCATCCAAAGATTTTACAATGATCTAATGAGGGTCTCTACCATTCCATTCCTCATAAGGTTTCATTCGATCTAGGGATTTGGATGGGATTCTATTAATCAAGTATGTGGATGTGAAAACAGCCTCTGCCCATAGGTAATTTGGTAGTTACTTTTCATTCAACACTAATCTTGTAGCCTCTACTATCAGTCTATTCCTCCTCTTAACCACTCCATTTTGTTCAAGAGTGTATCTTGTTGTGACCTCTTTCTTTATACCTCTATCCTATAAGAATGAGTCAAATTCATGTCAGAAATACTCACCACCTCCCTCACATTTGATCCTCTTCAAGCTTCTATCTTTTGGTTCTCAACCAATGCCAAATACTTTTTTAGACAAGTAAATAATTCATCTTTATGCTTCATGAAGTAAAGAATTGTCCATCTACTATAATCATCTATGAATTAAACATAGTACCTTGACCCTGAGATTGATAGCTCTCTACTAGGATCCCACACATCTATGTCCACAAGCTCTAAGTAGTCTTCATACATATATCCCTTTCTATTGCATGGTTGTCTGTATGATTTGCCAACTTGGCATGCTCCACATTTGTAAATCATGTGTTGCTTGGACACATTTGAAATGCCAAGCACATTTTGATCCCTACATATGTGCTTTAGTGTTCTTTCACCTATATGACCTAGCCTTTTATGCCATATCTCTAGTTCAGATAGGGATTGATCTTTGTAATTGAAGAGTGCAATGTTTCTGGTATCTTCAACTTCAAATGTAAAGAGTCTACCAGATTTCTCACCTTTTGCAATCTTCTTGAGGCCTTGTTCAGAATCTTCCATATATGCTCCATGCCTTATGAGTCTAACATGTAAGCCCTTCTCAACAATCTACCCAACACTACATAGGTTTTTTGTTATGGTTGACACATATAAAACCTTACTTAAAAGGTTCATGTTACCATCAAAAGCCTTGACAATTCCAATCTTCTTAACAAAGTGTCTAGTGTCATCACCTATCTACACTTCATGCTTCACTTTAGGTTCTTCAAGATCAGATAGCAATGCTACACTTCCAGTCACATGATTGGAACAACAAAAATCAATATAGAAAAGATGTTCATCATCTTTATCTTGCTTGGATGTCATGTTCATGATCAGTAGAGAATCCTCCTGGTCTTCTGTATAGTTGTTATAATGTCTTCTACCTTTGAAACATCCTTGATAGTTGTTATTGTAGCCTTGGTTGTAGTTGTGATGATAATTGCTTTCTCCATTGTTGAACCTGCCTCTAGATTGTCCATTAATTCCTCTATGGAAACCTCTTTCTCTCTAATTTCTTGTGTTCTTGAAGCACTCATATGTGGTGTGATTGGTTGGGCCACAGATATTGCAAGGTGAAGTGTTGAAGATCTCCCATTACCTTGCTTTCTTTCGCTGCCCTTTCCTCTAGTACCTCTTCCTCTACTTGTGAAGTTCACTTGAGAGGTACTAGTCTCTTCTTCATTCTTTTTACCTATGCCTTTATCTTTACTTTTATTTCTATCTCTCTAAAGGGTAGAAGATTGATTACCTCTAGAGTTGTATCCATTCTTGTTGAGCTTTGTTTCATGTGTGAAGAGTTGCCCCATCAATGTGTTGAGATCAGGCATTTGCATATCCATATATAGGTCCATTGCTATGGTGAAGGATTCCCACTTATCATTAGCTTTGATGCTATTTATGGTCTGCCTTACTATCTGCTCCTCTTCTATCTCTTCTCCAATACTCCCCAGTTGATCAGCTACATCCTTCATCTTGGTTACATAGTCAGCTACACTTTGATTTGGTCTCTTCTTCAAGGTTGTGAACTCCATCCATAGCTGTTTCTTCCTAGCCCTTGTATTTGATAAGAAGTATGAAGAAAGTACTTACCAAGTCTCTTGGGAGGTCTTGAAATTCCTAATGTGAGGTAATAAGAAATTAGATATTGAGTTAAGTATATAAGACCTAGCTAGAGCATCTTTTAGAGACCATGTAGTTAGCCTTTCTTGCTCCTCTTGTATGTTGATGTTTGTTGATGTTTGCTTCTGAATATTGGAATTTCCTCATCTCTAGAGATGTATCGATATAAGCTTCTTCCTTGGAAATATGCTTGCATCCTTAGATGTTGGAACAAGTACATGGAAAGTCTAAGCATTGGCTTGAGTCTTCAAATGTCATAAAAACTTATGCTATACTTGAAGCAAATACTAAAGATTTGAGGATTTGACTTATGAACCCACCCTTCTAACTCTTTGAGTTTTCACCTTATGTAAAAGCTAAAGAATTAAAAGTGATTGAACCACTCCATGATGAGGTAAAGGGAAGCTACAAATTCGTGATTGAGTTAGTTGAGAATCAATCACTAAGAATGAGGAAAAGTGATTTATGTGAGCAAGATTCAAATTCAAATCTTGGCTCCAACCTTCATTATATATACATGAGATTTAGTCACGGGATTTGTACCCATATTAGATGAGCTTCTTGCCATATCAGAGTGTGATCTCAAGGCAAACATATGCACCAATGAGTCCATTGTAATATCCATTCAATATACATTTGATTTCATACTCATTTGTGACCATATCTTAATGCCTATTTGAGTGTACTGTTCATTGTCATACATCTCAATTTTTTATTTAGATTGCAGAGATGATTTGTTCGAGCACAATGCATTATTTTCAGTGATTTAACTTGTTAATGTTAGCTTTCTAAGTCTACTATAAGATCCTAGAGTTTCGTTGAATTTGGATTTCGTATTTGTGAGAGACATTCATTAGACGTCACCTCTGTATCTGCATCTTCAGCTTCCTAAAAGTCGGGGTTACATACTTGAATTGCTAAATTAATTTCTCCCAGTATGGTCAATCATTTTTTATGAAATAAATCCCGATGGGTTGCTTTGCTTCCTAATTAGATTTGTCCAGAAGCTCTCTAGTCAATTTTAATCAGAGAATGATCACTGAGTGAAATACTGAAGCATACATGACCAAAATAGAAAGTTTCTTTGTGTTGACTTTTAGTCAAACTTATCTGTTTTGATTCATCTTTTTAATAGTGATCTTCCAAGGTACATAGGGTGTATAGTACATGCTTTGGAAAGATAAAAGGGCCCACCATATATCTTTGGAGTTCATTTGGCTGGTGTAGTGCAAAGATTTTGCAGCACCACTTCATCTTCATGAAGTACAAATCCATCTCTTCACAGTGGTATCAGAGCAAGGTTGGACAACATGGCAGATACATTTTCTTCATCAATTGATAAATTTTATAGAGATAACTACTCAACCTGGTCATTAAGGATTGAAGCCTATCTTCAAGGTAGGAATCCATATGGTTATGTAGCTGGAGATGAAGGTATGCTAAGTTTTAGGAGAAAAGGTCAACCTACACAAGAAGAGCAAGAAAGATTAAGTACATGGTGCTCCAAGGATGCACTTGCAAGGTCTTATCTCCTTAACTCTATCTCAGTTTTTTTGTTGCCTCACATTAGAATTTGTAAAACATCTCAGGAAGTGTGGAATGTACTTGAAGCCTTTCTCTCTTCAAGTACAAAGGCCAGGAAGCATCAACTATGGTTGGACTTTACAACTCTCAAGAAAGCTCCCAAACAAAATGTGATTGACTTTGTCACAAAGCTTAGGGACATTGCAAATCAGTTGGGAAGCATTGGAAGGTAATAGAAGAAGATCAAATTGTAAGGCATGTAACCAATGGCTTAAAAGCAGATGACAAGTGGGAAGCATTCACCACAAGAATGGACCTATACATGGATATGCATGTACAATATTTCAATACACTCATTGGACAACTACTTACTCAAGAGGCCAAGCTTATGAAGAATGGAGAAGGTACCAAAGGTAATTAATCTTCTGCTCTATATACTAATAAAATTA
>CM035417.1:144008971-144011471 GCA_020310875.1 Ceratopteris richardii
AGATTGCTACCAAGGAGGAAACCAAAGGAGCTATAATCAAGGTTCTTCATACAAAGGCCAAGGTAATTATGCTTCTACAAGTTCAGAAAATGACAATCTCTTGATGATGCACATGAATGGGAATTCAAGCAAAGTAGATAACACTTGGTATATTGATAGTGGATGTAGCAACCATATGAGTTGCAATGCTTCTTGGTTTACTAATCTACATGTTCCCAAAGGTAAAGGACATGTACAAATAGGTGATGATACAACCCATGAGATCTCTCATGTTGGAGATGTAGCTTTGGATGACAAGGAGGAAGGAAGATGTCTCAAGGATGTCTTGCATGTACCTACTATCACAAAGAACTTGGTGTCCGTTGGGCAAATGGTTGAAAGAGGCTATCAAGTAAGGTTCAACAAAGGTGGATGCTTTGTGGAGAACCCTAAGAAAGGTTACAAGGTCATAGCAAGAGGAAAGAAGCAAGGGAGACTCTTCACTATGGACTTAAATTCTCATTCCACTCAACATGTCTACTTCACATATGGAAACAAGAGGATTTCGGAGTTGGACTTGTGGCACAAGAGGATAGGTCACATCAACATACAATGAATGAATAAAATGAAATTCAAGAGGCTGGTTGGAGGTCTTGCCAACTTCCAAGGACAAGGTATGAAGCATTTATGTGAATCTTGTCAACTAGGGAAGAAAGCGAGACTTCCATTCAAGAAGAGTGGCTACATAAGCCAACATCCATTGGAATTGATACATACAGATGTTTGGGGGCCAACCAAAGAGCAATCCATTGGAGGTAACAAGTACTTTGTCACTTTTATAGATGATTGCACAAGGATGTTTTGGGTTTATTTCATAAAAAACAAATCAGATGTGTTTACATGTTTCAAAGCATTCAAGGCAATGGTAGAGAAGGAAACAAGTACATATATCAAGAAGCTAAGGTCCGATGGAGGGGGAGAATATTTCTCCAATGAGTTTTCTGATTTTTTAATGGATCAAGGTATCAAGAGGCAAGTAACATGCAGGTACACACCCCAACAAAATGGAGTAGCAGAGAGAAAGAATAGATACATTGCCGAGATTGCTAGAGCAATGCTTAATGAGATGAATGTACCTAACATGTTTTGGAGTGATGCAGCAAATACCGCCGTGTATCTAATGAATAGGGCTCCTACCTCAGGGATCCATGGCTTGACACCATATCAAGCCTAGCATGGTAAGAAACCTGATCTTTCCCACTTTAAGATATTTGGATGTACTTGTTATGTACATGTGCCAAGTGAATTGAGGCACAAGCTACAACCAAAGGCAGAAAAGTGTGTGTTTCTAGGATATTCAAATGATCATAAAGGTTATAGGTGCTTCAACCCAAACACAAAGGACTTGAGGATATCAAGGGATGTAGCATTTGATGAGCTACTCCCTTGGTATAAGAAGTATGATTGTATGCACGACTATGAAGAAGAAAAGCATGGACATGATGAAGAACAACTCGACCTAGAGCTAAGCGGCCCAGGGTGTTCCATCAATGAAGATAGTTCAAGCATGAACTCACCATGGAGGGGGAGATCTTCATCAAGCTATGAAGCACAATCAATCAACAAAGGCAAAGCAACATTGGTGGAGTTGGATGAAGAAGGTAATGAAGTTGAAGATGATGAAGGACACATGATGGAGAAAGAAGCCACGTCAAAGAAAGAGATCAATTTCCCAAGGCAAAGGAGGTTTATTCCTCCAAAAGGTGAAGAAAGGAAGTCTTCTAGAGTTAAGTATCCAACTCAAAGGTTTACTTATGATTCATACATGGCAACACATTATGCATATATGAACAAAGTAGTAGAAGATAATGAGCCCGATTGCTATGAAGATGCAAGTAGGTACACCGAATGGAAAGAGGCAATGCAAGAAGAGATCGACGCACTTGAGGAAAATAAAACATGGAATTTAGTGCCCAAGAAGGATAACATGAAGGTAATAGGTAATAAGTGGGTGTATAAAGTAAAGAGGAATTGAGATGGTTCTATTTCTAGGTTCAAAGCAAGATTGGTGGCCAAGGGTTTTGCACAAAGCTATGGAGTGGACTTTGAAGAGACATTCAGCCCCGTGGCAAAGATGAGCACCATTAGGACACTCATTGCAATGGCTGCTAGCAAAGGATGGAAGCTTTTCCAATTGGATATCAAGAATGCCTTTCTCAATGGAGACTTGGAAGAAGAGGTATACATGGAGCAACCACTAGGTTTTGTTCATAAAGAGTTTCCACATCATGTTTGTAGGTTGAAGAAGGCACTTATGGCCTAAAGCAAGCTCCAAGGGCTTGGAACCAAAGATTGGTGGACTATTTGATCAAATGTGGTTACAATCAATGCAAGGCGGATCCATCTCTCTTCATCAAACAAAGAGGAGAACTTGTAGTCTACATGTGTGTGTATGTAGATGATCTTATCATTACTGGTAATGATACAAAGGGCATTGAGGAGATCAAGACAAAGCTTTTGT
>CM035417.1:144016471-144018971 GCA_020310875.1 Ceratopteris richardii
TTTATTCTTTCCCAACACATTAGCAATAGCATGATCGGCCATATCCAAGACTTGGATTCAAGCATGAAGGTATGGGAGACACTTGAAAGGCTTTATTCAACAAGCACCAAAGCAAGGAAGATCCAACTCAAGAATGAGCTCAACAACCTTAGGAAGAGCTCAGGGAGTAGCATAAATGACTACATACTCAAGGTCAAGGAGTTATCAGATGCATTGGGATCCATTGGAAGCCACGTAGACGATGACGATCTTGTGGCTTATACTCTCAATGGTTTGAGAGATGATGAGAAGTGGAAACCCTTTACCACTTCAGTATATGTAAGGGATAATCTTCCCGATTTTGAGCAATTGGTTGCTCTCATGGTCACCGAAGAAATGAACATAGGTGGAAGTTCAACTAAAAGCAAGGATGCACAAGTTTTCTATGCAGGTAATCAAAGGGGCAAAGGAAGACAAGGACAAGGAAGGGGCAAAGGAAGGTTTGGAGGAAGGCAAGGCCACTCAAGCAATCAAGGACATGACCAAGGCACCTCATCACAAAGAGGGAGAGGAAGAACAAGAGGAAGAGGAGGACGACATCAACAAAATAGGAATCAAGATGGTGAAGGATGTTACATATGTGGCAAGTTTGGCCACTATGCTAGAGATTGCTACCAAGGAGGAAACCAAAGGAGCTATAATCAAGGTTCTTCATACAAAGGACAAGGTAATTATGCTTCTACAAGTTCAGAAAATGACAATCTCTTGATGATGCACATGAATGGGAATTCAAGCAAAGTAGATAACACTTGGTATATTGATAGTGGATGTAGCAACCATATGAGTTGCAATGCTTCTTGGTTTACTAATCTACATGTTCCCAAAGGTAAAGGACATGTAGAAACAGGTGATGATACAGCCCATGAGATCTCCCATGTTGGAGATGTAGCTTTGGATGACAAGGAGGAAGGAAGATGTCTCAAGGATGTCTTGCATGTACCTACTATCACAAAGAACTTGGTGTCCGTTGGGCAAATGGTTGAAAGAGGCTATCAAGTAAAGTTCAACAAAGGTGGATGCTTTGTGGAGAACCCTAAGCAAGGTTACAAGGTCATAGCAAGAGGAAAGAAGCAAGGGAGACTCTTCACTTTGGAGGTAAATTCTCATTCCACTCAACATGTCTACTTTACATATGGAAACAAGAGGATTTCGGAGTTGGACTTGTGGCACAAGAGGATAGGTCACATCAACATACAAAGAATGAAGGAAATGCAATTCAAGAGGCTGGTTGAAGGTCTTCCCAACTTCCAAGGACAAGGTATGAAGCATTTATGTGAATCTTGTCAACTAGGGAAGCAAGCGAGACTTCCATTCAAGAAGAGTGGCTACATAAGCCAACATCCATTGGAGTTGATACATACAGATGTGTGGGGGCCAACCAAAGAGCAATCCATTGGAGGTAACAAGTACTTTGTCACTTTTATAGATGATTGCACAAGGATGGTTTGGGTTTATTTCATCAAAAACAAATCAGATGTGTTTACATGTTTCAAAGCATTCAAGGCAATGGTAGAGAAGGAAACATGTACATATATCAAGAAGCTAAGGTCCGATGGAGGGGGAGAATATTTCTCCAATGAGTTTTCTGATTTTTTAATGGATCAAGGCATCAAGAGGCAAGTAACATGCAGGTACACCCCCCAACAAAATGGAGTAGCAGAGAGAAAAAATAGATACATTGCCGAGATCGCTAGAGCAATGCTTAATGAGATGAATGTACCTAACATGTTTTGGAGTGATGCAGCAAATACCGCCGTGTATCTTATGAATAGGGCTCCTACCTCAGGGATCCATGGCTTGACACCATATCAAGCCTATTATGGTAAGAAACCTGATCTTTCCCACTTGAAGATATTTGGATGTACTTGTTATGTACATGTGCCAAGTGAATTGAGGCACAAGCTACAACCAAAGGCAGAAAAGTGTGTGTTTCTAGGATATTCAAATGATCATAAAGGTTACAGGTGCTTCAACCCAAACACAAAGGACTTGAGGATATCAAGGGATGTAGCATTTGATGAGCTACTCCCTTGGTATAAGAAGTATGATTGTATGCAGGACTATGAAGAAGAAAAGCATGGACATGATGAAGAACAAATCGACCTAGAGCTAAGCGGCCCAAGGTGTTCCATCAATGAAGATAGTTCAAGCATGAACTCACCATGGAGGGGGAGATCTTCATCAAGCTATGAAGCACAATCAATCAACAAAGGCAAAGCAACATTGGTGGAGTTGGATGAAGAAGGTAATGAAGTTGAAGATGATGAAGGACACATGATGGAGAAAGAAGCCATGTCAAAGAAAGAGATCAAGTTCCCAAGGCAAAGGAGGTTTATTCCTCCAAAAGGTGAAGAAAGGAAGTCTTCTAGAGTTAAGTATCCAACTCAAAGGTTTACTTATGATTCATACATGGCAACTCATTATGCATATATGAACAAAGTAGTAGAAGATCATGAGCCCG
>CM035417.1:144023971-144031471 GCA_020310875.1 Ceratopteris richardii
CTTGGTGTCTGCTACAGGTCTACAAAATCTCACTGGAGTTCTCTGCATAAGCTCTGAGTAAGAGCATTTTTGGTGTGCAAAGGTCAAAGAAGGATACCTGTGGAGGTCATTCACGCTTCGTCGTTGCTTAGGGGTTGAGATACTTTCCCCATCAGTAGTATCGGAGCATTTGGGCATCTTGGAGGCATCACATACAAGCAAGAAGACGTCTTGGAGTTGGTGGTTGAAGATTTGCATCAACAAAAGCTTCTTGGAGGTTGGAAGATTACTCAACCCCCTCATTCAATTTTTTGCTTAGGATAAACGTTAGCATTGTGGATTAACGACGATAGGAACGCCTCAAGTTCAAAAGAATTAAATTTATCAAGTTCAAGACTAAAGTAGAGGTGTGTGATACGAAAACCTAAAGGAAAGAACCTAAGTCTGACGGAACGAGAACTCAAAGTACCACAGAAAGTCGAATTCCTGACGCATACATCAAGACAAGAATCTAAAGAAATTTAAAAAGAATCAAGTAAATATCAAAGAATCATTGACGATCTAAGAGTGTACTGAGCGTGCAAGGAAGAAAATTAATGAACCTTAGATCGGGCAACCACATAGGTAAGTCAGATCGACGAAGCCTTAGATCATCAGAGGCAAGTGTAGGAACTACTCCACGATCGTGGGCTCAACAATTGAACACTAGTTATCCCTACGAGAGCTCAGATACTAGCAAATCAGAAATGGCATTTAGCACAGAAAGATCAGAAGGAGGGTCAAATGTAGCATACTTAGAAAGACCAGAAGGACCCTATAGGACTCAATTGGAGTTTCTTCAAACCAACTGATTAGGTGCCCGCATCTATGAGGATGGTTTGAGAAGACAAGTGGTGCAAATGCATAACCCCGATCAACCCATTGGATTGGAACCTCCAGTGGTGAAATTTGAGAGAGACGCATACATAGACAAGGAAGGAACGATGTACATCTTAAGTATGCAGCCAAAAAATACCAATGAATTTGGCGTGATTCAGTTAGAGAGAGAAGCGAAATCTCAAGGAAAGGAACCATTAGAAGAACCAAGAACACCTAGAGAGAAATCTGTACTGACACAAGTACTAGTTCCAGAGTGGATCCCTCAAGACAACAGAAGCATAGAGTTGTTTGTAAATAAAGAAACTGACGAAGCATTTTGGAGGTACAGAACAGAACAACCTAGTGAGGTAGGCTCCATTATAATCGACGAATTTAAAGACCCGGATACACCTGGAAAGGTTGTATACCTGGATGAGACTTCAGAAAGAATCTTTGTCGTGCTTGACCACGCTAGAAATACATACACATGGAGAGGTGATTTGGTATTCCCTCCATCACGAGCAAACGTAAACGCAAGCCAACAAGGGGCAGGAACATCCTCAGCCCATGGCATGCAAAGAGATAGAAACAAAGATAGACCTGAAGTAAGTTTCAATCACCCCATAGGGAGAGATAGAACCACCATAAACACGGACAGAGTGGAAAGACAAAGAATGCCAGGTGGTAGAGATGATTTTCGTCTACCTAGACCACGTAAACACGCAAGAATATTGAGACCCCCACTCAGTTAGTAAAATCCATGAAAAACTACTTTGATGGGACAGGAGATCCCTATGATCATGTCGCAGAATTTAAGCAAGTCCTGAGGGCAGAGCAAGTCGAAGACATGTTTACGCAATACAACGCATTCGGACTAACGTTAAAGAATACCGCTTTAACTTGGTTCCAACCATTGCAACAAAGGCAATTTAGGGACATCCATCACTTTTTAGAGTCATTCATCACGGAATTCTCTAAAAGTGGGATTAGACATGACACGTCTTCGTTGATTCATAGCTTCAAACAGACCCCTCAGGAAACAGTAAGACTGGCAGGACGTAGGTTTAGACAATATGTTGAAAGATGTCCAATGCAAGAGTTACCCTCACAGGCCAAGCAAGTGTCATTGTTTCTAGACGGCTTGTTGAGCTCTAAACTACGCTCCTACGTGTACTTAAAAGAACCCAGAACGCTAGAGCAGTGTGTAAGAATATGTATAGACATTGAGGACAACTTAGGAGACGAGTTGCAACTCTCAAAGGTCTACAAGGACTCGGATTGTTCTTCTCTAGCATCCACAAAATTGTCTAACTCGATAGAGGACCTAGTAGAAAAAGTGGCCCAGAAACTAGGAGTTTCTAGTAAACAGGTGCCCAAGTTAACGACTAACGTACGTTGTTACACTTGTGGTGGAAATCATTTGGCAAATGTGTGTCCCAATGCAACACAAACACAAGCCAACCCTAGTGGCCAATACTGTACAATTGAGAGAAGATACACGAATCATACGGCTCAGGACTGCCCATATAACAAACAGCCAGTGAGACAGAACTCCCCGCAAGCATACGCACAGCCAGGTAGGTATCAAGGCCAATACAATGCTCAGCCTTATTACTATAGGCCTCCTCAAAATTATCCATATCAGGCTCAATAGAGATCTCAACGTGTCTTAGCTCAGCAGCCACCCCCACCAGTGAATGTCATCTCAGTCAAATACGCTACTGCAGAAGAGAACCTAAGTAGGGCCTTAGTGCCTTCTTCACCTTTGATCACAGAGAGTGACCAAAACTCAAACAGTTTTGACTCAACTCTATAGATAGTCCACCCACTTATTACACGGAGTCACCAGAACACATGGAGACATATCATTATGATAGTCCACCAATGGAACCTAGTTGGGAGCCCGAATACGCTAATGTGATGTACACAAACCCAAATCCACGGCCCCAAGTAACACAACAGAGACCACAGGGCCCTAGAGGACCATGCTTTAGGTGCCCAGGAGATCATTTCATAAAGGATTGTCCACATCCTCCGATATCGGGACAGTCTCAATACTATAACATACAAGGCTTTTGTGCCGATTGTGGCAAAGAGCACATAATCAAAGATTGTCCTAAGAACCCAGTTAACGCTTCAAATGTGACACCAATCAACGTGATAGGTATTGTAAACAATGTAGATGGATCCAACCCTACATGCGTGCGTATCCAAGCTATAACCAGAGCCCAGGTGCTCTTACAGAACCAACAGCTTAATCAGGAGAAAGTAGCCGGAAGTAGTGAAGTTGTAGAATCTAGTAGTAAAAAGACAAAATCATGGAAAGACTCTAGAGAAAGGATCAAAAGAAAGTGGAGTAAGAGGATAACAGAACTGGAAGGAAGTCTCAAGGAATCTAGAGCCAAAATCCTAGAACTGACTTCACAGGAATTGAATCAAGAGAATCTAGCTCAAAAATCAGGATCAGTTTTAGCGGAACCCATACCAGAAAACCTAGACATGATGTTTCGTGCATATCAAGCTAGGATAAAAGGACCTCAAGTAGCTGAAATGAGCAAGAACTACCCTCGAGCAGACTTAGAAATAGAGAGGACTAAACTTTGCATGAAGATGGTAGAATTAGCACAAGCTTTGTTCGAAGCCTCTAGATATCTTAATTGGAATAACATGGCAAAACCTGAATTACACTTTCAAGGACTGATGGAGAGGCTAGAATACTTGATTGATAGCAAAGAGAAAAAGGATCAGTATAGGAATCCTATCATCCCAGAGACACAGGAAAGAAATGCACCATCCCTGTCTCAAGTACCCAATACAGAGAATCAAGACAATCTGTCTTCCATACATAGATACTCACATGAATTTTTGAGAGAAATCCAAGAAGAAAAATGGAGAAAAGAACAAGGAACCCATCCTCCTATTCAAGAGATAGACAACTTGCAGGAACAATTTCCCCAAGATATCCCCTCTATTTACGATGATGTAGAGGAAGAACAACTGAGTGAACATACAGGTTTTGAATCTAATTCTTTGCATGAATTACCTTAGTTCACAGGACCTTGGGAAGAAAAGTCTATTAGCATGAGAGCCCCCACGATAATAGTGAGGAATGAAGAATGAGTAATCCCTAGAAACACGGAAGTAATAAAGAACACCAAAGTTCAATGTAATCTCACTCTAGAGGAGTTGTTAAAGGTAAAACCAGAATTGTGGAAGCACGTAGCAAATCAATTCCCTGAGCTTGCTACAACTTCCTCTCAGATAGGATCACATAAGAAGGTACCAGAGATACCCGTAGAAAAGATCGGAGATGTAAGCGAAGGAGAGGAAGATAACACTTATCTTCCAATAACCCATCAGGGCTACACCACAAAAGCCATCTTAGATTCAGGAGCCCGAGTAGCCATTGATACTACCGCTTTATGGAAACGTTGGGGTAAGCCAGCACTCAGACCTACCAGGATGAAGCTACAAATGGCTGATGGACACATAGAAAAACCATTAGGCTTACTAGAAGGCATATCTCTCACCACTTGTGGTGTGGAGTTTGAGCATACCTTCGCCATTTGTGATTTTGCAAAAAATCATGCTTACGAGATGATTTTAGGACGACCATTCATGCGTCAGTTGCAAATTGTACAAGATCGGGGAACTAATTCTTTGTACTTGCAACATTTAGGAGTGACTCTCAAAGTCAATCTTAAAGACTATTCACATCGAGATGTACCCCCAATACAATGGAACACCATCCATAAGACACCAGTAGAAACGGAATCGGTACACTCATTAGAGTTAGACCCCTCATGGTTACACGAGGACACTCACTTATGGATGTGTAAAGTAGCAAAACAAGAGGAAGAACGGTTAGAAGCAAGGACTTTAGGTGCGGAACAACATCCACGAACCCTTCAAGACCTAGCTTACGCAACAGTAGTATTCCCAGATGAAGAATTCTAACCTCATGGTTGGGCAAAAATCTTAGCAACCATGGATGTAGCCATCAATGAAGAACAATGGACACCCCACTGTGACGAGGATGGCTATGACATCTCAGTCTTCACGATAGAGCCAATCATGTGTGATTCAGTTTTAGAAGAGTGTGAACCGAACACTGGGCATTTGAGGATGCAAGTGATTTTGATTTAGAGTCAATTATTATGGACCCACCCTTTGCATCAGAAGAAGAATATTTCTACGAAGTAGAAACTCATCCTCAGGACCACGAAGAAATTGTTAAAAGTCAAGCTTCAAGCTACAAATTCGTGGGGAATATTTTATGGAAATGTGGAGCAATCAAAGGAAGCCAAAAGCCACGAGATTCCATCAAGAAAAGTCACTCAACCACTCCCCAAGTCATCTCAACTAAGTCCTCCAATTTAGGAGGCTGATTTGGAAAGGTAGTTCCTAGATTTTAGGGGCACACTTCTCACTATAAAAGGAGCATGTATCCCGACTTCTTTTGGCCCATCTTCTTGGAGTTTTAGCTCATGTAAAGTGAGCACTAAGTGCTGGAGTTGTGATAAGCAAGCCCCTTGCTTAAACTAGCCCCTTGCTTGCTTGTTTGTTTTCTTTTAGTAGGCATATCTATGTGTGTGCGCAGGCAGTGTTGCAACTCTCTACCCCTGAGTTGTTAGCATTGGTTCTCCCTCATATTGTATTCATTTGATGTAATTCTTGTCTCATTGGATAGCTATTAGAGTCTATTTTAAGCTCACAAAGTCTCTAGATCATTCTCTGAGTAATCTGGGAGCAACATTCATTTTAGTGAAGTTGTGTGATTGATATCTCTCTTGGTGTGTAGGCTCTGTTGGAAATATTTTGCTCTCTATTGTAAGGGCTGGTTCTCCTTCTCTATGTATCCATTTGCTATGATTTTAGTGTCATTGGGTAGCTATTAGAGTCCTTTAAAGTTGACTCAAGTTTGAGATTCATTCTCTATATAATCTCTGAGAAAAGCTTGCTGGACTGAAGTGAGGTATCTGCTTGACTGGCAGTTGTGAGCATTCAACTAGCTCATGTTGTAGACATTGTTTCTCCTTGTGTAAGCATCCATTTGAAGTGAAATTTGTTTTGTTGGAAAGCTCTTGCTGTCTACTAGAGGTCTACAAAAGCTCACTGGAGTTCTCTGCATAAGCTCTGAGTAAGAGCATTTTTGGTGTGCAGAGGTCAAAGAAGGATACCTGTGGAGGTCATTCACGCTTCGTCGTTGCTTAGGGGTTGAGATACTTTCCCCATCAGTGGTATCAGAGCATTTGGGCATCTTGGAGGCATCACATACAAGCAAGAAGACCTCTTGGAGTTGGTGGTTGAAGATTTGCATCAACAAAAGCTTCTTGGAGGTAGCTCACATCAAGGGGGAGCTATTCTACTCAAAGTTTCAAAGAGCACAAGGTGTCCATCTAAGGAAAGCTTTGGATTGAGGTAACCTCAGAGCCTCATTTTCATTTTACACACATTGGAGCATTAGCCAAGGGCTAGTTCAAGTATAAAAGACTAGATATGGGAGACTTAAACACTCAAATTGAAAAGCTAGACAAAGGGAACTATCAACCATGGAGATTTAGGGTCTCCAACTATCTTATGGGCAAGGGCCTTTGGGGGTTGATTAGTGGAAGTGAACCAAGACCTAGGTTGGATGAGAATCCAACCAATGACCAGAGAAGGACCTTTAGGGAATGGAATGAAAGAGACAAGAGGTTTATCTTTATCCTTTCCCAACACATTAGCAATAGCATGATCGGCCATATCCAAGACTTGGATTCAAGCATGAAGGTATGGGAGACACTTGAAAGGCTTTATTCAAGAAGCACCAAAGCAAGGAAGATCCAACTCAAGAATGAGCTCAACAACCTTAGGAAGAGCTCAGGGAGTAGCATAAATGACTACATACTTAAGGTCAAGGAGTTATCAGATGCATTGAATTCCATTGGAAGCCACGTAGACGATGACGATCTTGTGGCTTATACTCTCAATGGTTTGAGAGATGATGAGAAGTGGAAACCCTTTACCACTTCAGTATATGTAAGGGATAATCTTCCCAATTTTGAGCAATTGGTTGCTCTCATGGTCACCGAAGAAATGAACATAGGTGGAAGTTTAACTAAAAGCAAGGATGCACAAGTTTTCTATGCAGGTAATCAAAGGGGCAAAGGAAGACGAGGACAAGGAAGAGGCAAAGGGAGGTTTGGAGGAAGGCAAGGCCACTCAAGCAATCAAGGACATGACCAAGGCACCTCATCACAAAGAGGGAGAGGAAGAACAAGAGGAAGAGGAGGACGACATCAACAAAACAAGAATCAAGATGGTGAAGGATGTTACATATGTGCCAAGTTTGGCCACTATGCTAGAGATTGCTACCAAGGAGGAAACCAAAGGAGCTATAATCAAGGTTCTTCATACAAAGGCCAAGGTAATTATGCTTCTACAAGTTCAGAAAATGACAATCTCTTGATGATGCACATGAATGGGAATTCAAGCAAAGTAGATAACACTTGGTATATTGATAGTGGATGTAGCAACCATATGAGTTGCAATGCTTCTTGGTTTAGTAATCCACATGTTCCCAAAGGTAAAGGACATGTAGAAACAGGTGATGATACAGCCCATGAGATCTCCCATGTTGGAGATGTAGCTTTGGATGACAAGGAGGAAGGAAGATGTCTC
>CM035417.1:144043971-144066471 GCA_020310875.1 Ceratopteris richardii
ATATACATATTTATATTGATGGGGGAAGTATCTCAACCCCTAAGCAACGACGAAGCGTGAATGACCTCCACAGGTATCCTTCTTTGACCTCTGCACACCAAAAATGCTCTTACTCAGAGCTTATGCAGAGAACTCGAGTGAGCTTCTGTAGAATTTTAGTAGACACCAAGAGCTTTCCAACAAAACAAATTTCACTTCAAATGGATGCTTACACAAGGAGAAACAATGTCTGCAACATGAGCTAGTTGAATGCTCACAACTGCTAGTCAAGCAAATACCTCACTTCACTCCAGCAAGCTTTTCTCATAGATTATACAGAGAATGAATCTCAAACTTGCGTCAACGTTAGAGAACTTTAATAGCTACCTAATGACACCAAATTCATAGCAAATGGATACATAGAGAAGGAGAACCAGCCCTTACAACAGAGAGCAAAATATTCCAACAGAGCCTACACACCAAGAGAGATATCAATCACACAACTTCACTAAAATGAATGTTGCTCCCAGCTTAATCAGAGAATGATCCAGAGACTTTGCGCGCATAAAATAGGCTCTAATAGCTATCCAATGAGACAATAATTACATCAAATGGATACAATATGAGGGAGAAGCAATGCTAACAACTGAGGGGTAGAGAGTTGCAACACTGCCTGTGCACACACATAGATATGCCTACAAAAAGAAAACAAACAAGCAAGCAAGGGGCTAGCTTCAGCAAGGGGCTTGCTTATCACAACTCCAGCACTTAGTGCTAACTTTATATGAGATAAAACTCCAAGAAGATGGGCCAAAAGAAGTCGGGATACATGCTCCTTTTATAGTGAGACGTGTGCCCTTAAAATCTAGGAACTACCTTTCCAAATCAGCCTCCTAACTTGGAGGACTTAGTTGAGATGACTTGGGGAGTGGTTGAGTGACTTTTCTTGATGGAATCTCGTGGCTTTTGGCTTCCTTTGATTTCTCCACATGTCCATAAAAGATTCCTCACGAATTTGTAGCTTGAAGCTTGACTTTTAACACTCCCCCTCAAGCTTCAATTCTTCGTCCTCATCCAAGCTCCTTCATGTTGATGCATTGCTTGAATTTTGAAATCTTCATCCCATCCAAAGCCTTTGTAAACATGTCTGCAACTTGGTCCTTGGTACCAATATGATGTACTAAAACCTCCTTGGATATTACCTTTTCCCTTATGAAGTGATAGTGCACTTCAATATGCTTGGTTCTAGCATGATAGACAGGATTCGATGCTAGATGAATGCTACTCATGTTGTCACAAAAATTTGGATATGTGTCAACCTGCAAATTAAGCTCCATAAATAACTTCTTAATCCATATTAGCTCACATGTGACTTGAGCCAAAGCTCTATACTCAGCCTCCGTGGAAGATAATGCCACGTGGGTTGCTTCTTTGAAATCCATGAGATGATCTTGCTACCTAGCATGACTAGATAACCACTTTTACTTCTTCTATCCTCCTTTGAACCGGCCCAATCGGCATCAGAATAAGCTTTGACCTGCATATCATCATCAATTGAATAGAACAATCCTTCATTTATAGTGGCCTTGAGATATCGTAACATTCTTCTTGCAGCTTGCAAGTGTGTAGTCCTTGGACTATGCATAAACTGTGATAACACTCCAACTCCATATGCTATGTCGGGCCTAGTTATTGTGGCATAATTGAAAGATCCTACAATAGATCGATACAAGGTTACATCCTCTAATGGCTCTCCATCAATGGAGCTTAGCTTTACATTAACTTCCATGGGATTTGAAATAGGCTTGCAATGTAGCATCCCAAACCTCTCAAGTAGGTCTAGAATATACTTCCTTTGTATGAGCATAATACCTTCTTCTTTGTATACAATTTGAATGCCAAGAAAATACCCAAGATCTCCAAGATCAGAGATCCTAAACTCCTTTCCAAGCTTTGCCTTGATCTCCTCAATGCCCTTTGTATCATTACCTGTAATGATAAGATCATCTACATACACGCACATGTAGACTACAAGTTCTCCTCTTTGTTTGATGAAGAGAGATGGATCCACCTTGCATTGATTGTAACCACATTTGATCAAATAGTCCACCAATCTTTGGTTCCAAGCCCTTGGAGCTTGCTTTAGGCCATAAAGTGCCTTCTTCAACCTACAAACATGATGTGGAAACTCTTTATGAACAAAACCTAGTGGTTGCTCCATGTATACCTCTTCTTCCAAGTCTCCATTGAGAAAGGCATTCTTGATATCCAATTGGAAAAGCTTCCATCCTTTGCTAGCAGCCATTGCAATGAGTGTCCTAATGGTGCTCATCTTTGCCACGCGGCTGAATGTCTCTTCAAAGTCCACTCCATAGGTTTGTGCAAAACCCTTGGCCACCAATCTTGCTTTGAACCTAGAAATAGATCCATCTGAATTCCTCTTTACTTTATACACCCACTTATTACCTATTACCTTCATGTTATCCTTCTTGGGCACTAGAGTCCATGTTTGATTCTCCTCAAGTGCGTCGATCTCTTCTTGCATTGCCTCTTTCCATTCGGTGTACCTGCTTGCATCTTCATAGCAATCAGGCTCATGATCTTCTACTACTTTGTTCATATATGCATAATGAGTTGCCATGTATGAATCATAAGTAAACCTTTGAGTTGGATACTTAACTCTAGAAGACTTCCTTTCTTCACCTTTTGGAGGAATAAACCTCCTTTGCCTTGGGAACTTGATCTCTTTCTTTGACATGGCTTCTTTCTCCATCATGTGTCCTTCATCATCTTCAACTTCATTACCTTCTTCATCCAACTCCACCAATGTTGCTTTGCCTTTCTTGATTGATTGTGCTTCATAGCTTGATGAAGATCTCCCCCTCCATGGTGAGTTCATGCTTGAACTATCTTCATTGATGGAACACCTTGGGCGGCTTAGCTCTAGGTCGATTTGTTCTTCATCATGTCCATGCTTTTCTTCTTCATAGTCCTGCATACAATCATACTTCTTATACCAAGGGAGTAGCTCATCAAATGCTACATCCCTTGATATCCTCAAGTCCTTTGTGTTTGGGTTGAAGCACCTGTAACCTTTATGATCATTTGAATATCCTAGAAACACACACTTTTGTGCCCTTGGTTGTAGCTTGTGCCTCAATTCACTTGGCACATGTACATAACAAGTACGTCCAAATATCTTCAAGTGGGAAAGATCAGGTTTCTTACCATAATAGGCGGATCCCTGAGGTAGGAGCCCTATTCATAAGATACACGGCGGTATTTGCTGCATCACTCCAAAACATGTTAGGTACATTCATCTCATTAAGCATTGCTCTAGCGATCTCGGCAATGTATCTATTCTTTCTCTCTGCTACTCCATTTTGTTGGGGTGTGTACCTGCATGTTACTTGCTTCTTGATGCCTTGATCCATTAAAAAATCAGAAAACTCATTTGAGAAATATTCTCCCCCTCCATTGGACCTTAGCTTCTTGATATATGTACCTGTTTCCTTCTCTACCATTGCCGTGAATGATTTGAAACATGTAAACACATCTTATTTGTTTTTTATGAAATAAACCCAAACCATCCTTGTGCAATCATCTATAAAAGTGACAAAGTACTTGTTACCTCCAATGGATTGCTCTTTCGTTGGCCCCCACACATCTGTATGTATCAACTCCAATGGATGTTGGCTTATGTAGCCACTCTTCTTGAATGGAAGTCTCGCTTGCTTCCCTAGTTGACAAGATGCACATAAATTCTTCATATCTTGTCCTTGGAAGTTGGGAAGACCTTCAACCAACCTCTTGAATTGCATTTCCTTCATTCTTTGTATGTTGATGTGACCTATCCTCTTGTGCCACAAGTCCAACTCCAAAATCCTCTTGTTTCCATATGTGAAGTAGACATGTTGAGTGGAATGAGAATTTACCTCCAAAGTGAAGAGTCTCCCTTGCTTCTTTCCTCTTGCTATGACCTTGTAACCTTGCTTAGGGTTCTCCACAAAGCATCCACCTTTGTTGAACCTTACTTGGTAGCCGCTTTCAACCATTTTCCCAACAGACACCAAGTTCTTTGTGATAGTAGGTACATGAAAGACATCCTTGAGACATCTTCCTTCCTCCTTGTCATCCAAAGCTACATCTCCAACATGGGAGATCTCATGGGCTGTATCATCACCTGTTTCTACATGTCCTTTACCTTTGGGAACATGTAGATTAGTAAACCAAGAAGCATTGCAACTCATATGGTTGCTACATCCACTATCAATATACCAAGTGTTATCTACTTTGCTTGAATTCCCATTCATGTGCATCATCAAGAGATTGTCATTTTCTGAACTTGTAGAAGCATAATTACCTTGGCCTTTGTATGAAGAACCTTGATTATAGGTCCTTTGGTTTCCTCCTTGGTAGCAATCTCTAGCATAGTGGCCAAACTTGCCACATATGTAACATCCTTCACCATCTTGATTCCTGTTTTGATGATGTCGTCCTCCTCTTCCTCTTGTTCTTCCTCTCCCTCTTTGTGATGAGGTGCCTTGGTCATGTCCTTGATTTCTTGAGTGGCCTTGCCTTCCTCCAAACCTTCCTTTGCCCCTTCGTTGTCCTCGTCTTCCTTTGCCCCTTTGATTACCTGCATAGAAAACTTGTGCATCCTTGCTTTTAGTTGAACTTCCACCTATGTTCATTTCTTCGGTGACCATGAGAGCAACCAATTGCTCAAAATCGGGAAGATTATCCCTTACATAAACTAAAGTGGGAAAGGGTTTCCACTTCTTATCATCTCTCAAACCATTGAGAGTATAAACCACAAGATCGTCATCGTCTATGTGGCTTCCAATGGATCCCAATGCATCTGATAACTCCTTGACCTTAAGTATGTAGTCATTTATGCTACTCCCTGAGCTCTTCCTAAGGTTGTTGAGCTCATTCTTGAGTTGGATCTTCCTTGCTTTGGTGCTTGTTGAATAAAGCCTATTAAGTGTCTCCCATACCTTCATGCTTGAATCCAAGTCTTGGATATGGCCGATCATGCTATTGCTAATGTGTTGGGAAAGAATAAAGATAACCCTCTTGTCCCTTTCATTCCATTCCCTAAAGGCCCTTCTCTGGTCATTGGTTGGATTCTCATCCAACCTAGGTCTTGGTTCACTTCCACTAATCAACCCCCAAAGGCCCTTTCCCATAAGATAGTTGGAGACCCTAAATCTCCATGGTTGATAGTTACCTTTGTCTAGATTTTCAATTTGAGTGTTGAAGTCTCCCATATCTAGTCTTTGATACTTGAACTAGCCCTTGCTAATGCTCCAATGTGTGTAAAATGAAAATGAGGCTCTGAGGTTACCTCAATCCAAAGCTTTCCTTAGATGGACACCAAGTGCTCTTGCAAATTTGAGTAGAATAGCTCCCCCTTGATGTGAGCTACCTCCAAGAAGCTTTTGTTGACACAAATCTTCAACCACCAACTCCAAGAGGTCTTATTGCTTGTATGTGATACCTCTAACATGCCCAAATGCTCTGATACAACTGATGGGGGAAGTATCTCAACCCCTAAGCAACGACGAAGCGTGAATGACCTCCACAGGTATCCTTCTTTGACCTCTGCACACCAAAAATGCTCTTACTCAGAGCTTATGCATAGAACTCCAGTGAGCTTTTTTAGACCTGTAGTAGACACCAAGAGCTTTCCAACAAAACAAATTTCACTTCAAATGGATGCTTACACAAGGAGAAACAATGTCTACAACATGAGCTAGTTGAATGCTCACAACTGCCAGTCAAGCACATACCTCACTTCACTCCAGCAAACTTTTCTCATAGATTATACAGAGAATGAATCTCAAACTTGCGTCCACTTTAGAGAACTCTAATAACTACCTAATGACACCAAAATCATAGAAAATAGATACATAGAGAAGGAGAACCAGCCCTTACAACAGAGAGCAAAATATTTCCAACAGAGCCTACACACCAAGAGAGAAATCAATCACACACCTTCACTAAAATGAATGTTGCTCCCGGATTACTCAGAGAATGATCCAGAGACTTTGTGCGCATAATATAGACTCTAATAGCTATCCAATGAGACAAGAATTACATCAAATGGATACAATATGAGGGAGAACCAATGCTAACAACTCAGGGGTAGAGAGTTGCAACACTGCCTGCGCACACACATAGATATGTCTCCTAAAAGAAAACAAACAAGCAAGCAAGGGGCTAGCTTAAGCAAGGGGCTTGCTTATCACAACTCCAGCACTTAGTGCTCACTTTACATGAGCTAAAACGCCAAGAAGATGGGCCAAAAGATGTCGGGATACATGCTCCTTTTATAGTGAGAAGTGTGCCCTTAAAATCTAGGAACTACCTTTCCAAATCAGCCTCCTAACTTGGAGGACTTAGTTGAGATGACTTGGGGTGTGGTTGAGTGACTTTTATTGATGGAATCTCGTGGCTTTTGGCTTCCTTTGATTGCTCCACATGTCCATAAAAGATTCCCCACGAATTTGTAGCTTGAAGCTTGACTTTTAACACATATACATATACATATATATATACATATACATATACATATAAATATCCATATCCATATACATATACATATACATATCCATATCCATATCCATATCCATATACATATACATATTCATATACATATCCATATCCATATACATATACATATACATATACATATCCATATCCATATACATATACATATACATATCCATATACATATACATATACATATACATATACATATACATATACATATACATATACATATTGTTGGCAGTAGTCTTGGTACACCAGGACTTACAAGACGTGAAAGTCAAAGAAGGGAGTCAGAGCGCAGGGACAGCACAAGCAAACAGGGAAGTCAAAGAAGATCTGGCAAGTAGGCCAATAATTTTTCAAGACACTAAGGAAGATCAAAGAGTTGGACATGCGAGGAGGAAGAGCAAGTAGGGAGCTCGAAGATATGTATGGCAGATCACTAGAAGAAACCCCTACAACAACAGTGATTTTTATCACTAACGATCATTGTAAATATCATTTCACATTTTTGTAGCTCCATTTTGTGCAAGCCAAGGAGTCCTTGAGCTTGAGGAGCCTTAGAAGTAGTTGCGTACCAATTTTCGTATTTTTTAGATCTCGTTTGAGCCTTCAAATAAGCCCTGGAACCTAATTTTTAACTAGGCCGGACACTAGGTCTGAACAAGGCCAAAGCTAGTCAAAAACTATAAAAGGAGCTAGAGAGCTCATTTTTGAGGTTAGATTGTAATTGAAACAAACTTGTAAGAGCTCTTGAAAGTAATCTAAAGACTCCATTGCTTATCACTCTTTGTCTTGCTGTGTGTGCGCGTGTGTGTGTATGTGTGTGCATGTTTGTGTGCTTCTCACTCACGCACTTGTGCCGCCACTTGCTCGAGGTCTTCATACCATCCTCACGTCTTCCCGGATTGACATTAAAGGAGGTGCTACTCATCACTGAGCTACACCAAATTTTGGCGCCGTTGCCGGGGAACGAGCTTTGAGGACGAGCGTGTGATGGTAAGACGTAGAGTTGACGCGTTGGAGTTGTAGGTATTTTCTTCACTCTCATCGAGTTTCTTTTACTTTCTTCACCATCTTCATTTCCATCATCATCATCACCATCCCCCACCTCCATCTCCATCATCGCGAAAATTTCAGTTTTTTTATCACATCACCATCTCCATCTCATTTCCCTCATTTCACTTGTGAGAGAGAGCAAGAGAGCGAAATTGTGTGTGCTGTTTTTGCATGTTTTCTGAGCTGTGTTGCAGGTACAGGCTGTATCACCATCCCCAGCACGCTGCGCAGGTACGGAATTCGAAGTAACTGTCTGTGTGTCGCCGGGTTCTGTCAATCGCGACCGACAGAAAATTTGATCTAATTGCTAAACAAAGTGCATATCCATGACCTACAGGCCTAGAGCTCCCCAAAAATGTGCTTAGTTTTTTGAAATTCCACAGATTTCTGTCAATCGCGATCGACACGTCAATCGCGACCGACAGCCCACGACGGACAGACCTGTCAATCGCGATCGACACGTCAATCGCGACCGACAGCCCACGACGGCTCTGTCAATCGCGACCGACAGAGTCAACGACCGATTGACCACGACCGACGGAACCTACGCGTGACACGTGTCAATCGCGATCGAGTCATCAATCGCGATCGACTCATCAATCGCGACCGACACAGTCAACGACTGTTTGACCACGACGGACAGACCTCACGACCGACCTGTCAATCGCGATCGACACATCAATCGCGACTGACAGAGTCAACGATTGTTTGACCACGACGGACAGACTCGCGACGGACCTGTCAATCGCGATCGACTCATCAATCGCGACTGACAGGGTCAACGACGGTTTGACCACGATTGATTGACTTCACGACCGACCTGTCAATCGCGATCGACATGTCAATCGCGACCGACAGCCACGACGGACCTGTCAATCGCGATCGACACGTCAGTCGCGACTGACCTGTCAATCGCGACCGACAGACTTTGCGAACACGTTAGAAGGGCAAATTGGGTCAAAATTTTTGGGAAAAAATAGTGGTCTTAATTTTGGCTAAGTGTGGGGCAAACACTAGGGTGTAGTATTGCATCGCGAGGCCGTGCCACAAGCAAGTCGAGACTTCCTGTTTACCTGATAGCATGTTTTGAATCTTGTTTTAATTCCAAAACCCTGATTGGTCATAACTTTTTCATACGAAATCCAAATTTTGAGCTTTAGGGCTTGTCAGAAAGCTCGTGGCATATACTACACGCCCTCAACTGTTTTTTATAAGAATAATGCATTGATTTTCAGATAGGGTAGTTTGAAGTTGACCATACCCAGGGGGATCAAGTCAGGGGTCTTTAGAATTCTTTTCTTAAAAATCCCTATGCAGATTAGTGTTTGTGCTTCAGGAATAAAAATCATTGGTTCTGTCTCTGGAATTTAAATCTTAAAGCTAACGTTGGAACTCTTACAGATCTACTGAGAGCATCGAAAGGCGTTCTAAGCAAGTGTAAGTGCAAGCTTGGGAACACACTTCCTGGGCATTCAAGGGCAACCAAGCAGGAAACAAAAGGTTGGAATATTCTCAACTCCCTCTGTCATTTTTTAGCTCAGGCTAAGTACGAATAGTGCTGGAGGTAAGTCAGGGCAACGATAGGCAGGTATCAAGTTGAAGACTACCTAAAAACTCAAGTTCAAGCTAAAAACCTAATCTCTGTACTGTCGATAACATAAAGGAAAAGAACCTTACGTGGGACGGTCAAATACAAGTACGGAAAAATACTCAAGTATTCCTGACGACGCAATACCAGAGAAGATCATAAACATAATAACTCACTAAAAACGAATCAAGTGACTGAGACCAATTGATCGGCAGCGAGGTTGTACTCTGGGCAAAAATTGGGCTACTTAGCTAGGCATATGAACCTTAGATCAGGACGGCATCTAGTAAGGGAGAGACAAAGCCTTAGATCTTCAGAGGCTAGTGTTAACCACACTGCTAGGTCTTGGGCCCAGCAGTTGAGCCACCACTCGTACTACCCGAGCTCAGAGACCAGTGAGTCAGAGATGTCTCAAGGTATGGAGAGACCTACAGGCAGCACAGGAGTGCCCTACTTGCATAGAGTAGAAGGCCCTTACAAAACACAGTTAGAATACCTTAGGACCAACCGATTGGGTGCTAGCATCTATGAGGACGGCCTAGGAAGGTCTGTAGTACAAATTAAGAATCCCGATCATTCCATTGGATTAGAGCGCCCAGCTGTCAAGTTCGAAAACGGAGTTTACTTAGACAAGGAAGGGACAATATATATAGTCACCAGTCACCCCGATAGGACTGATGAATTTGGGAATGTAGTCCCAGAATCGGACTTAGATGACCTAGAGCAAGGAAACATGGGGGTAGAACCGAGGACCCCTCGAGGGAAATCTGTTCTTACGAGGATTATCACACCAGAGTGGATTCCCCAAGATAATAAGAGCATAGATCTTCTTCTGAACCGCGAAACTGAAGAAGCCTTTTGGAGATATAAATCTGATCGGCCATTTGATATTGGAACAATCATGATCTATGAGTTGAAGGATCCTGATAGCCCAGGTAGAGTGACCTACTTAGATCACGCCTCAGAGAGGATCTTCGTGGTGACAGAAAATGATAGGCATGCTTACACATGGAAAGGTGAAATTATTTTCCCCCAACCAAGATCAAATGTGTCCTACGGTCACCCTGGAGCGGGAACATCCCAAGCTCATGGAACTCAAAGAGACGGAAGTAGAGATAGGCCAGAAGTGAGCTTTGCCAACTCAGGGGGCAGAGAGAGAACGAGGACGGAAACAAATAGAGTAGAGTCTGAGGTACTTAGAGCTCGCAGGAATCAAAGGAATGCAGATGAGTTCCCTCTACCACGACCTAGAGAACACACCAGGACCTTGAGACCAACGCAGTTAGTTAAGTCCATGAAGAATTACTTCGATGGCACGGGAGATCCATACGATCATGTGGCTGAGTTTAAACAAGTCCTGAAAGCTGAACAAGTGGAGGATCTATTCACGCAGTATAATGCCTTTGGTCTGACCCTTAGGAACACTGCCCTGACATGGTTTCAGCCACTAAACGAGAGACAGTTCAGGAGCATAGACCAACTCCTAGAGGCTTTCATTATTGAATTCTCTAAGAGTGGCATAAGACATAATACCTCCTCACTGATCCACAGCTTCAAGCAGACCCCGCAAGAAACTGTGAGACTTGCAGGAAGAAGATTTAGGCAATACTTAGAAAGATGCCCTGTTTCGGAGCTACCCACACCAGCTAAGCAAGTGGCTTTATTCCTGGATGGATTGCTAAGTACCAAATTGAGATCGTATGTGTACTTAAAGGACCCTAGGACAATAGAAGAGTGTGTACGCATGTGCATTGACATTGAAGATAACCTAGGGGAAGAACTAGAGCTTTCCAAAATCTACAAAGAGTCAGATAGTGCATCTAGTCACTCTTCCACGCAATCCACATCAATCGAGGAACTTGCAGAAAAAGTAGCTCAAAAATTAGGCGTCCCTAGTAAACAGATCCCAAGGTTTGCCCCTGTGAAAAGATGCTATACTTGTGGTGGCGACCACATGGCGAACGTATGTCCCATTATGGCTCAACCCCAAGTTAATCCTAGTAGCCAGTACTGCACCATAGAACGGAGATACACCAATCACACCGCACAAGATTGCCCTTACAACAAGCAGGCAGTTAGGCCACCCTACCCTCAGCCATACCCGCAGCAAGGAAGATACCAGAACCAATACCCTCCACAGCCATATGGCAGGCCACAGCAAAATTATCAACCACAATACCAAAACCAACAAAGGCCTCAGCCGGTATTAGCCCAACAACCTCCAGCTCCCTCCAATGCAATCCCTGTTAAGTATGCAGCTGCAGAGGAAAACCTGAACAGAGCTATAGTTCCCGTAACACCATTGCTTTCAGAGAGTGATCCCAGTGACCATAGCTTTGATTCTACACATGTTGATAGTCCCCAGGCTTACTACATGCAGTCTCCTGAACATGGTGAGTCTTACTATAGTGAAGAGCCAAACGAACCTAGTTGGGAATCAGACTATACAAATATCATGTATGCAAACCCCAATCCAAGACCCCAACCTAGGCAAGTAAGACCCCCATTCCCTAGAGGACCATGCTATAGATGTCAGGGAGATCATCTCATTCGTGATTGTCCCTTGCCTCCACCTACACAACCCCAACCAGTAACGATCCAAGGCCATTGTCAAGAGTGTGGAAAGGAGCATCTCTTACGAGATTGCCCTAAGAATCCTAATAATATGCCAAAAATCACTCCTATAAACGTTATTGGGTTAGTTGTAGACTCCACCGGGAGTGTGACTTCCACTGCACCAGTGCAAGTGGTCACGAGAGCTCAAGCACTGCAGCAAGACCTAGCTGTAGATCAAGATCGGGGAAAGAGCCCAGAAGTCAGTGAAACGGAGAGCATAACCAAGAAGAGAACTAGAGCCTGGAGAGATAGTCGGGAAAGAATGAAAAGACAATGGGCTAAAAAGATGAGTGAACTGGAGGAAAGCATAAGAGAAACCAAAGCCAAGATAACTGAACTCACATCTCAAACTCCCTCTCACACTACCCCGCCACCACCATTCCCATCGCCATCCGACCCGCCACATTCCAACCCACCTCATACAATTCCACCACCCCCTAGAACAGGATCAGTATTAGCTGATCCCACTCCTGAAGATCTAGACATGATGCTTAAAGCATACCAGGCCAGAATCCAAGAAGGGCCAAATGTAACAGATCATGACAAGTGCTATCCTAAAGCTGACCTAGAGATAGAAAGAACCAAGCTTTGCGCGAAAATGGTCGCATTGGCTCAGACTATGTTTGAAGCCAGTCGCCTTTTCAATTACTCGGGCTCAGCCAAGACGCAATTACACTTGGATGGACTTCTAGAGAAGTTAGAGGGCATAATTGCAAGATCTGCCAAGGAAGAAAAAAATCAAGAAAAAGATAAAGCAAGCAAAAATATGAACTATCCCCCATCGGAAGTTTATGTGGCCAATTCCACTAAACCAGACAACTGTCCCTCCTTAGAAAGAATAGAGAGGCTAATGGCACGATCAGGAAAGGAACTTGCCCCTCAAAGAAAGGAAAGGGTAAGAGAACGGATAAGCAAGCCTCTCCAGGAGGCCCAGGTGCCTCCTCAAGAAGCTTATCTTCCCCCCGCCCCCCAAAAGGCACAGGAGCCTCCCTCGAAAGCTTGTGTACCTCCACAGGTTGCCTACATTCCTTCTCAGGGAGCGTATGAGCCTGTTCGGAAAAGTAATAGGATAAGTAACCCTCCCCAAGAAGCTTGCGCTCCAACCATCTATGAGAACCGGGAGAGAGCCAACGAAAGAATAAGCCCTCCTTCCCAGGTTGCTTATGCGCCTAATTCTACGGAGCCGGACACTTCTTCTTCTATGAATCGATTTGCACCAGACTTCTTACGAGAGATTCAAGAAGACAAATGGGCTAACGAAAGTGAGGTCGCCCCTCCTTTTGAACTTGTGGATGATGTAAACGACCAATTCCCACAAGACATCCCATCTATCTATGGGGAACATGAAAGTACTCAGTCTCACGAGAGATTGGACTTTGAATCTAATTCCATACAAGAGTTACCCCATTTCACAGGACCATGGGAAGCTAAGTCCACCTGTATGAGAGCACCTACAGTCTTGGTAAGAAACGAAGATTCAGTCATACCTAGGAACACAGAGGTAGTGAAGAACACTAACGTGCAGTGTAACCTCAAGTTAGAAGAGCTACTCAAGGTTAGACCTGAATTATGGAAACATGTAGCCAAACAAGTGCCGGAGTTAGCAAAACCTCGTTCCCAGGTAGGATCCCATAGGACGGTGCCAGAAATTCCCTTGGATAAGATAGGAGATATGTGCGAAGGTGAAGAAGGGAACACCTATCTTCCCATCACCTACCAGGAGTACACCACCAAGGCCATTTTGGACTCTGGGGCAGGAGTTGCAATTGCCACCACTTCCCTATGGAAGCGTTGGGGCAAGCCGGCACTCAGGCCAACGAGAATGAAATTGCAAATGGCTGATGGTCACATAGAGAGACCCCTAGGATTGCTAGAAGGAATAACTCTCACCACTTGTGGTGTCGAGTTTGAGCATACATTTGCCATATGCGACTTCAGCAAAAATCATGCCTATGAGATGATTTTGGGAAGACCATTTATGCGACAGTTGCAAGTGGTACAGGATTGGGGAACCAACTCCTTGTATTTGCAGCATTTAGGTGTTACGACCAAAGTCAATCTCAAGGATTATTCTCATAGAGATGTCCCTCCTATCCAATGGAATCCCATCCATAGAGCCAAAGATGATACAGAATCGGTGCATTCCATAGGGTCTGGATCCTCATGGATGCATGAAGACACTCACTTATGGATGTGCAAGGTAGCAGTAGAAGAAGAGAAGAGAGAGAAAGCCAGAGAGATAGGTGCAAAAGAAAACAATAGATCAATTCAAGACCCAGCCTATGCACCTGTCGTTTTTCCTGATGAGGAATTTGAACCCCATGGCTGGGCAGAAATCCTAGCAACAATGGACGTAGCCATCAATGAAGAACAATGGACACCTCACTGTGATGAGGATGGCTATGATATTTCAGTCTTCTCCATAGAGCCAATCATGGGAGAGGCAGTTCTAGAGGAATGCGAACCTAGCACTGATGCATTTGAGGATGCAAGTGACTCCGATCTGGAATCAATTATTATGGACCCACCTTTTGCATCAGATGAAGAATACTTCCATGAAGTTGAATTTCAACCCCAGAGGCATGGAGAGGTTACAAATGATGTCAGATTAGCAACACATGTGACCCCGAAAGAAGAAGGAAAGAAAAGAAGGAAGAAAGAAGTCTCACCAGAAGAGGAAGAATCTTTGTTTGAGGTCCCCGAAAATTTTAAGAAGTATGAGATAGATGACAGGAGAGTCATGATAAGAATGCCTAAACGAGAGGCACAATCAGGAGAGGCCTATGATAACAAAGAAACCACCAAGAAAATAGTAGTGGCCCTAGAAGAAGGAGAGGAGCGATGCACGTACATAGGCCATGACCTAACAGAGGAAGAAGAGCATACGTTGATAGCCTTGCTAAGAGAATACAGAGATGTATTCGCTTGGAGTTACAAGGATTTGAAAGGTGTTGACCCCGATATATGCTCACACACTATCCCCATGACCTCAGATGCTAAACCTTCTAAGCAAAAGCCATATACATATAACGATAATTATGCTGCTAAGATCAAAGAAGAGATAGATAGATTGGTTGAAGCTGGATTTATCTATGAAATTGAGCACACTGAATGGGTATCACCCATCGTAGTGGTGCCCAAGAAGAATGGAAAGCTGCGTGTGTGCATTAACTTGAAGAAGGTTAATGCAGCCACCATCCGAGATAACTATCCGCTTCCCATCACAGAACATCTCTTAGAAAGAGTAGCAGGCAAAGAAGTATACAGCTTCCTGGATGGATTTTCGGGCTACAATCAAGTGGCCATTGCACCAGAAGATCAGCATAAAACGGCTTTTGCCACAGAGTGGGGCATTTTTGCTTTTAGAGTAATGCCATTTGGGCTTACCAATGCACCAGCAACCTTCCAGAGGCTGATGTGCCATGTCTTTAAGGAGTTCCTGAGGAAGAGTTTAGAAGTCTACGTTGATGATCTTTGTGCTCATTCCAACATTAGACAAACCCATATCCCTGAACTCAGACAAATCTTTGACAAATGTAGAGAATATCAAGTTTGCCTGAACCCAGAAAAGTGCGTTTTTATGGTCAGGCAAGGCAAGATTCTAGGACACATAGTGTCAAAGAATGGCATATCTACTGACGAAGAGAAAGTGAGAGCCATAGCAGAGCTACCTAGACCAAGGAATGTCAAGGAAGTACAAGCTTTCATGGGGCATTGTGGGTATTACCGACGTTTCATCCACATGTATGCGGTCATCGCAAAGCCCATGTACGGACTTCTGACTAACTTTGAGTGGACGGATGAATGTGAGAACTCCTTCCAGGAGCTTAAACGAAGATTATGTTCAGCACCAATCTTGACCACGCCAGATTGGAATAAGCCATTCCATGTTCATGTGGATGCATCCAATTATGCCATTGGATGTGTGCTTGCACAACCTACTGGTGAAGGTAACATGGACCTTCCAATTGCTTATGCCAGTAGACAATTGAATGCGGCTGAACGGAATTACACCACTACGGAGAGAGAAGGATTAGGCATGGTATACGCAGTTAAAAAATTTAGACACTATTTGCTTGCAAATAAGTTTAAATTTTTTACTGACCATCAGGCATTGCTGTATCTCGTAAACAAGCCATGCAATACAGGAAGATTAGTGAGATGGTTTCTCTTGCTAATGGAATATGACTTTGAGGTTGTGGTAAGAAAAGGCAGGACTCACTTAAGGGCAGATCATCTCTCTAGGCTCACATCGGGAGAAGCTCCACAAGGAGTGTCAGATGACCTTCCTGATGCTTACTTGTTTAATTTGGAAGTGGTGCCGCAGTGGGCTAAGCCACTAGTGCCAGTATTGACATACGGGCCTAACCATCCAGTAGTAAACACCCGGAATAGAGAGGTTGTGAAAGCCCAAAAGTACCACATCATGGCAGGAAGCATGTACAAGCACACAGATCAAGGGATCTTGGCTTGTTGTGTAGAAGAGGACGAGTATGCGAAATGGTTGCAATTAGCACATGTAGGTGCATTAGAGCAACACTACTCAAAACAACGAACCCTACAGACACTCAGGAGACTCGGAGTGCATTGGCCAACTATGGAAGCTGATGTCCAAAAGTTGTGCAAGGAATGCCCAATCTGTTGCACTAAACCACCTGTGGAACACGCCACTCTTTATCAAGTGTCCATTGTGCCAGATTGGAGTGAACCGCTAGTATCCTTTCTGAGGACAAACACCTTCCCTCAAGACATGACGCTTGCTAGGAAAAGGAGTTTAGAACAAGAAGCCCAGGATTACTCACTCATTGGTGATAATCTATATAAGCGTGGGAAAGATGGTTACCTGAGGCTATGTGTCCATGAAAGTGAGTATCTCAAGATCTTAGAAACTGCTCACCAAGGTGTAGCAGGAGGACACTTTGGACCAGATCGAGTGATCAAGGCAATACTATTTGCGGGCTTCTGGTGGCCTACCCTTCACATGGATGCACATACCTATGTGAAACGGTGTGATGTCTGTCAGAGAACTCAGTATCCTATACGAAAAGATGAGATGCCATTGAAACCTATGATGGGTGGACGTGCGTTCTCTAAGTGGGGCATAGACTTCGTAGGTCCTATTAATCCCCCAGCTAAGAGTTCTCATGCAGAATACATCATTGTTGCGACAGACTATCTAACTAAGTGGGTAGAGGTAAGGGCGACGACAAAGAACGATGCTCAAACAACTGCCAAATTCTTGTTTGAGAATGTATTCACAAGATACGGGCTACCTATAGAGCTTGTAAGTGATAGAGGCACTCATTTCTTGAATGAAGTGATTGAAAATCTACTCCAAGAATTCTTGGTAATACACAAGAAGTCAGCCCCTTATCACCCTCAAGCTAATGGACAAGCTGAGAGCACTAATAAAATCTTATGCAATGTACTGACAAAACTAGTGAACACTAAACGTTCTGATTGGGATAAACAGCTACACCATGCTGTTTGGGCATACCGAGTTGCCTACAAAACGGTACTCCAAGCCACCCCCTTTCAAATGGTATTTGGCCAAAACGCTGTGCTACCCCTGGACTTCTTGATTCCTACATTGAGAGTAGCACAAGAGCACGAGTGGACAGGTCATGAGCTCTCCTCTAGGATCTTTGACCTTGAACGATTAGGGGAAACAAGACTGAGAGCCGCTGCAGGAATATATGCAGCTAAGAAGAGGCAGAAGGCATACTTTGATGCCCATGTGAAGGATAAAGGCTTGAAAGCAGGAGATCTAGTTTTAGTCTATACACTGAAACAACACGCAAGGAAGCTAGAGAAGAGAGGCTACGGACCTATGATTATCAATAGGATCTCCACAAGTGGAGCTGTGCAATTAGCCACATTAGAAGGTGATGTTCTCCCTAACTATATTAGCGGATGCAGAGTCAAGTTATATCAGGAACCCCTCACGGAGGAAATGCTTAGCCGACTCAACACTGCTAAGAAACGCAAAGAGGAAGAAAAGCGAGTTCGAGAAGAAGCTCAAGCAGAAGCTTTAGAACGCATCAGAAGGATGAAGTTACGAAGGCAGGGTAGAGATCAGCCTAGAACGAACGACTATGCAGATCAAGGATATCCGATGGCCATGAGTGAAGTCGCAGGAACAAGCTCGCATAGGATAATTGATCGACGACCTTTCATAACCCTAGTTATAGGACAAGGAAAGAGTGCAAGGACCGTAAGAGCCTTGATTGACTCAGGTGCAGCCACTAGTGCTGTTAAATTGTCTTACTGTCAAGAGTTGCAATTGATTGTCAATCCTGTGAAAGCATATCTCATAGGATTGGGAGGCGTGGAAACCCCTTGCATAGGCGAGGTGGAACTTCCCCTCTACATTCATGATGAGGCAATGATAGTTAAAGCACTAGTGTGCCAAGATGAAGACCTCACTGAGCCTCTTGTCTTGGGTCAAGACTGGATCTATGATCGAGCAGTCAGCTTAAACCTAAGAAGTGGACTTCTTCAGGTATGCATCAATCATAGTCGAATTACAGTAGAGTTAGATAATGGAGCACTCAAGGAACTAGGAAAGTCACAGACTCCTGGTCCTTCCAGGAGCACACATGAAGATGACTATGCTGTTCTTGTCCAAAACTATGTGTTGCAGAGGAATGATGTTTGCAAAACAGGAGTCAGGGATGCGACGGAACTCCCTTCTTTTCCAAAGGCCAAAGGGAGACGACAACCAAAGGTGGATCAAAGGCATAAGAAGCAGAGCAATACCTATGTTGGAGATCCAAAGTACCGGCGCACTAGAATGTCTCAGCAAGTGAAACAAGTGTGGGTGCGGAAAGGCGAGCACCTGGTTGCACTCCCACCAACCACACGGGCAAAGCCTCTTATTAGTAACCAACAACACGACTCTAATAAGAAGTTTTTCAGAAATTCTCCTGCTAACGTGAAATCTATTTGGGTGCCCAAAAAGTCGATGAAGGCAAGCCCACAATCAAGGCAGATTTGGGTGCCTAAGACTTGCGTGCGGACGCAATTAGCTACGCCAAGGCCACAACCTATACAGCATAACCCATTCATTCGCACAGCCAGCATTCACTCGTTTTCAACACTCAGGAACACACCAAGGTCCATGAGCACGAACAGGACCGCTTGTAAATGGGTCCCTAAAAAGCCTCATTTTCAAGTCAATACGCCTATAAAGACTCCTAGAGTCTCTACGGAACCAAGAACAAAGCCCATCCACTGCATTTGGCAGCCTAAGACTTGTAATAAACCCCCCGACACCAAGTTGTAAATTCATCCCCACTTACTAACTTCATTAGTCTCCGAGGACTACCCAAGCATTAACTCCACACACTCTCTTCGTGCACTTACTAACAAACTAACTCACCATCTACCTCATGTTAATGTTGTAACGGGGACAACAATGGATTTACTCTATCCATTAAGTTGATTAACACGTGGTTCTATATTCTCACAGAGCCAACCTGCAACCAGGGTCATGGCAGAAGCAGGTGCCAGTTCTCAAGCCGGATCTGGCGCCCAGATTGTGGACATAGAAACACTCCTCCTTGAGCCAAGTCTCACCGCAAGGCCGCAAGAACTTCAATCCGTGCATGTGCTCCCCATTCAGGATCCTCCTCAAGGGCACACTTCTCAAGTAGGCAAGCATGCGCATTGGTTCAGTGATGTCGCTGGACCACTGGGCGATGGAACTTATTTCTGGGAAGCCGAATTGGAATTTAATGGCAAATGGGGTCGATACCACTTTTTCACTCGCGAGTTTGAAAGCTATCAAAATGCCGAAGTCATGAGATCAGTTTGGATCAAAGCGGGTGTGGAAAGCTATTTCAGGACCCACTTACCAAAGCCGGATTTCTTACGATGTTCATATCTGATCAGTACCATCACGCCAAGCAGGGCCAAGGGAGGCGACAGCACCTTTGTGTTGCCATCACTGCTGCCTGGTCATGAGCTTAAAAGATTCAAGTTGACCCTCAATTTGGTGAGAGAAGCGTTGAGTATGTATGGCATGCACATCCCAACAGAAAAGGAAACCATGGTTCCAAGTCGAATGAAGCACAAAGATCTTAATAAGTTGAAGGACATGGTAGCGATGACACCTACCATCGCGCTTCACCTGCGAACCCTTATGCAACATTTTGCTTTTCCCGCCCAAGAACGATTCACAATGCCTCCGAAGAAAATATGGTTCAGCTTGTATCTAGCAGAGACAGAAAGCCTGCCCATCAATGTGCCACACTGGATCATAGATCAGATCCACCTAGCCCATCAAAGGTGGAACAAGAAACAGAAGAATGTACTCCACGGGTGTTGTGCTCTGACCAGAATAATTTATAGATGCTTGGCTTATGACGTGCCTGTTCAGCGGGCACTCGTATGGTCCCGAGTCCAAGAATTCCAGAGAAGACTATCAGCAGCAGGTCCCCCATCAAAGAAGATGAGGGGGGGAGTCCAATTACCCTGTGCTCAACCAAGGGGAGCTACCACTACACCAGAAATCACCCCTCCCCAAACACGACGAGTTAGGCCATTCACGATCCGGCTACCAAGACCAAGCACAGAGGGGCCTAATCTGGTGTTTCCACCCATTCCATCAGATTTGGAATTTCCACAGGGATTTACTCTTGAGGACCTCACCGATGAAGAAATTGCCAGGTTGATCTATGACTCTAATCTCGAAGCTGAAGCAGAGCGAGCTCAGGAACCACAACCCCAAACAACAACATCGGTCCCCACACAACCACAAGTTGTAGAAGTCGATGTAGATGAACGAGAGGCAGGAGGAGACGAAGAACAACATCAAGAATATGAAGAACTCTCCGAGTTAGCAAGTGCCCCAGCGTATTCGGCACAAATCAAGAGACTATATCGAACCATGCAACTGGTTCAGGAACAGCATAAGATGTCACTAGAATCGGGCAAGAGACTCATGAACGACTTGCTAGCTGAGGAAGGCGTGGATGAGTTGTTCATCGAGTCCATGAACCTTCATGCCGACGCCGTAGGATTGGATGAGGCCATTCATGAGGCAATGGCCTACATTCATAGGTTTGAGAAAAGGGTTCCCGTTCGTCCCAGGAGGTCCGGGAAGCAAATTCACATCAATGTATCAGCACCAGGCGAGGCTGCGCAAGCAGAAGAATATCAGGAAGCACCGTTGTCACCACCATCCCCACCCCGCACTACACAATTCGCTCCATCACAGGATACTAGCACTACCACGTCCACCACCACTACCATTGTCATGGGCATCCCACTCTCTCCGGGAATCCAATTCGGGGAAGTCACCATGCCCACCTTCACCACCCTGTTCACCGATGTCACATCCACTCCACCCACGATCCCCATCTACACCGTCACTCAAACAATTGACACGATGCAAACATCACCTGCCACAGCACCGCTTCCTCCCCCCATGCCACCTTCATCACCCATACCCCCTCCACCTACCTCTCCACTTGCATCCACATCATTCACATCTCCCATTCCCGCCCCCATTCCCCCTGCATCTTCACCCCTCCCAGCATCATTTAATGTAAATGACATATTTTTAGCATTAAATCAATGTGTATACCAGCTCCAGAATGAGTACAGAGCTCTGAACGACCGGTATCAACAACTGGCAACGCACCATCAGAACTTACAAAGACAATTTCAAATTCTACAAACAGAAAATGCAGAATTGAATCAACGCTACACAACGCTTGAGCAGGCTCACCAAACATTATTGGAGGCACCCCAACCATCGACAGAATCAGGTGTCAAACAATTAGAAGCTTTGCTCAAAGTATACCAAGCCGATAATCTCAAAGTCCGGCGTAACCTGGCACTTCTCAGGAAACACATGGCGGCCGCCCTTGAAGAGAACAAGAGGCTACAGCAACAAAATGAAGCAAATCTAGAAGCAGCAATGGAAGGCTCTCCACACGAAATTGATCCAGAGCAGTTTAAAGCTGTGCCCTCAGAAACAATGAAGACCATCTTGGACAGCTATGCAGATCTATTAGAAGCTCATGATGACTTGGAAAGGGAACGTGATGCGCTGCGCAATCAACTCCAAGAGCAACAAACAGCACCCAGAGTCACAGAAACGACCACGACTTCGGAGGAAGTCAAGACATTGAAAGAGCAGGTGGCCGAATTACAAGCAAGATTACTCACATACGAAAGGCAGCCCTCTCCCGTTGTTGAACCAGAACCCGAGGATTTGGTACCCATCGAGGTAGATGAGACGTACGAGGAACCATACGTTCCTATGCCAATGCCAGGTGGTGAGCAAACTGCAGAAGGAATGGATACATTAGAAATTGAAGTACCTGAGTGGCTCCAAACACTAGAGAAAACAGCATCAACTCATGCAGATCGAGTGGCAGTTCAAATCCAATCTATGGCAAAGATAGAGGACACTATTATTAAATCAGAATACTTCCGCAACATGTCCCACCATAGATGGATCGGAACCAATGATGACCAATACGTGCCATATTGTATACTCCTGGCGGACTACAATGCAGAAATCCAACAAAGATGTGGCAAACCTCCAACGTTTGCTACACAATTTGGGCCAGATGACATCCCAGAGAGCGCTCAAAAAGGATCCATTCATCAACCCACCTGGAGGATCCGACTCCTCGAAACCTACCCAGAGATGGTTCGCACCTGGACGAATATGCCTCTTTTTATTA
>CM035417.1:144078971-144093971 GCA_020310875.1 Ceratopteris richardii
TGTCAATTCCTAGCCTAGGCTAAGTACGACTTAGGTGTGGTAATTAATTAGGGCAACGTTAGGCACGAATCAAGTCCAAGAGTATTAATCAACCAAGTGCAAGGATTAAGTAGGCCTTAAGTGCGAAAACTCTAAGGGACAAAAGGTAAACTGGAGTCGATCACTCATCAAGTGCAGAAATTCACTTAAGTACTCTTGACGACGCAAAACGTTTAAAGGCAAGAGAAGAAGGAACTCCCCCAGGAGATAGACCAATAAAAGACCCAGCCTATACACCGATGATATTTCCAGATGAGGAATTTGAGCCTCAGGGTTGGGCAGAAATCGTAGCCACCATGGACATTGCAATCAATGAAGAACAATGGACACCTCATTGTGATGAGGAGGGTTATGATATTTCAGTGTTCATGTGTCAACCCCTGTTGGAAGAGCGTGATCCTAGTGAGTTCATAGAAGATGAAGAGAATGACGATGATCTAGAATCCATTGTGATGGATACTTACTTTGACTCAGAGGAACACTATTTAGAAGACATAGGAGTGTTAACCCAAAAAGAAGAAGAACCCCTTACGAGTATTAAAACGATAAGTTCAAAGGAAGGAAGTGAAGGAGGTCAAAAGAAAAAGAAAAGAAAAGCAGTGAAACAAGAAGAGGAAGAATCATTGTTTGAGGTACCAGAAAATTTCAAGAAATATGAAGTGGAAGACCGTAAAATTTTGGTACGAATGCCTAAGAGAGAGGCCATTGTAGGAGAAGTATATGACAATAAAGAAAGGACTAAAAAAATTGTAGTGACCATTGAAGGGAACGAAGAACGATGTACGTACATAGGAGATGACCTAAGTGCAAAAGAAGAAGCAGAGCTTGTAGCTCTGTTAAGGGAATATAGGGATGTGTTTGCATGGCACTATAGAGATTTGAAAGGAGTAGATCCAAAGATTTGCTCTCATACGATTCCGATGACCGCTGACGCCAAGCCCACCAAACAAAAGCCCTACACATATAATGACAATTATGCAGCCAAAATAAAGGAGGAAATTGATAGGCTGATTGAAGCTGGATTCATCTATGAGATTGAGCACACTGAATGGGTGTCCCCCATTGTGGTGGTGCCCAAGAAGAATGGGAAATTGCGAGTGTGCATTAACCTTAAAAAAGTTAATGCCGCTACGATCAGAGATAGTTATCCACTTCCAATCACCGAACATCTATTGGAGCGTGTTGCAGGCAAGGAAGTTTATAGCTTCCTTGATGGGTTTTCGGGCTACAATCAAGTAGCCATTGCCCCAGAAGATCAACACAAAACGGCTTTCGCCACAGAATGGGGAATCTTTGCATTTCGTGTGATGCCATTCGGTCTCACCAATGCACCCGCAACTTTTCAAAGGCTCATGTGTCATGTCTTCAAGGAGTTCTTGCGAAAGAACTTAGAAGTATATGTGGATGACTTATGTGCTCATTCCCAACAAAGAAGATATCACATCCCTGAGCTCAGACAAATCTTCAACAAGTGTAGAGATTATCGAGTGTGTCTGAACCCAGAGAAGTGTGTGTTCATGGTACGACAAGGCAAAATCTTAGGTCACATTGTTTCTAAGAATGGAATTTCAACAGATGAGGACAAAGTAAGAGCAATAGCAGAGCTGCCCAGGCCAAGGAATGTTAAAGAGGTACAAGCCTTTATGGGCCATTGTGGATATTACCGTAGGTTTATCCACATGTATGCCATCATAGCTAAACCTCTTTATGGGCTGCTAACAAATTTTGAGTGGAACGAGGAATGCGAGAATTCCTTCAATGAGCTGAAAAGACGGTTGTGCACAGCACCAATACTGACCACTCCGGATTGGAGCAAACCCTTTCATGTCCATGTAGATGCCTCCAATCATGCAATAGGATGTGTGCTAGCACAACCCACAGGTGAAGGAAACCTAGATTTGCCAATAGCATATGCTAGTAGGCAATTAAATGCAGCTGAACGAAATTATACCACAACGGAGAGGGAAGGCTTAGGTATGGTGTATGCTGTGAAGAAGTTTAGACACTATCTATTGGCCAATAAATTCAAGTTTTTCACTGATCATCAAGCTTTACTATATTTGGTCAATAAACCTTGCAATACAGGCCGCTTAGTAAGATGGTTCCTCTTACTAATGGAATACGACTTTGAAGTTGTTGTCAGGAAAGGTAGAACCCATCTTAGGGCAGACCATCTTTCTCGCATCACTTCAGGAGAGCCACCGCAAGGAGTGTCTGATGAATTGCCCGATGCTTATCTGTTCAATTTAGAAGTTGTTCCTAAATGGGCAAGTAAGTTGGTACCGGTCCTAACCTTCGGGCCTGCAAATAAGAATGTGAAAACATTACAAGAAGAAATTGTAAAATCACAAAAATATCACATATTAGCAGGAAGTATGTACAAGCAAGATATTGAGGGCATATTAGCTTGTTGTGTCGAGGATGACGAACATATTAATTGGTTGCAACAAGCCCATGAGGGACTGCTAGGAAATCACTACCCTAAACAACGAACATTGCAGAATCTAAAACGTTTAGGAGTGTATTGGCCTAGCATGGACAAAGAAATACAGGAGTGGATCCAGAATTGTCCAGTGTGCCAGAAAAGACCCCCAGTGGAGTATGCCACTCTTTATCATGTGTCATTAATCCCAGATTGGAGTGCTCCATTGGTTGAGTTCATGAGATCGGGAACATTACCCAATCAGGCTAGTCTTGCAAGAAAACGGAGCATGGAGCAAGAGGCTCAAGACTATGCCCTAGTAGGAGACAACCTATATCGAAGAGGCAAGGATGGTTACCTAAGACTATGCGTTCATGAATCAGACTATTTGAAAGTCTTAGAAGCTGCACACAGCGGTGTTGCAGGTGGACACTTTGGGCCTGACAGAGTAATTAAGACCATTCTATTCTCAGGACTTTGGTGGCCCACTCTTCATATGGATGCACATACTTATGTGAAGAAATGTGACACATGCCAACGTGCCCAATATCCGATAAGAAAAGATGAGATGCCTTTGAGGCCAATGATGGGAGGACGTGCATTTTCAAAGTGGGGCATAGACTTCATAGGTCCCATCAACCCCCCAGCTAGAAACTCCCATGCAGAATACATTATTGTAGCCACAGATTACCTTACAAAGTGGGTAGAAGTAAAAGCCACGACAAAGAATGATGCTCAAACGACGGCTAAGTTCTTATTCGAAAATGTGTTCACTAGATATGGGTTACCAATAGAGTTGGTTAGTGATAGAGGTACGCACTTCTTGAATGAAGTCATTGAAAATCTTCTCCAAGAATTTTTGGTGATACATAAGAAATCAGCCCCCTATCACCCACAAGCCAACGGACAAGCCGAGAGTACCAATAAGATCCTCTGTAACGTATTGACAAAACTGGTAAATAATAAACGCTCTGACTGGGACAAACAACTTCATCATGCTGTTTGGGCTTATCGAGTTGCCTACAAAACGGTACTAAATGCCACCCCATTTCAGATGGTCTTCGGACAGAACGCTGTGCTACCATTGGATTTCTTAATCCCTGCCTTAAAAGTAGCACAAGAGCATGAGTGGACTGGACATGAGTTATCTTCCAGGATCTTTGATCTAGAACGCTTAGGTGAAACGAGGCTACGGGCAGCAGCAGGCATTTACGCTGCAAAGAAAAGGCAAAAGGCATACTTTGATGCCCATGTAAAGGATAAAGGATTGAAGGAAGGAGATCTAGTGCTGGTTTATACGCTAAAGCAACATGCCCGCAAGCTGGAGAAACGAGGATATGGACCCATGATCATTAATAGACTCTCCACTAGTGGTGCAGTTCAATTGGCCACTTTAGAAGGTGATATCTTACCAAACTATATAAGTGGTTGTCGAGTCAAGTTATATCAAGAACCTCTTACAGAGGAAATGCTCATGAGACTCAACACTGCTAAGAAGCGAAAAGAAGAGGAGTTAAGGGTTAGAGAAGAAGCACAAGCAGAGGCTAGAGAGCGCATCAGAAGAAATAAGTTACGACGACTAGGCCTAGATATCAACACAAAAGCTCCCAAATATCACCTGGACATGTGCCAATCTACTTCTCAAATAATTGACCGACGTCCCTTTGTGACCATAGAGATGGGACAGGGGAAGGGTGCAAGGACGGTGAAAGCATTGATTGACTCAGGTGCAGCAAGCAGTGCAGTTAGACTTTCCTACTGCCAAGACTTGCAGTTGAATATCAATCCCATAGAAGCTTATCTCATAGGATTGGGAGGTGTGGAAACCCCTTGTTTGGGCGAGGTGGAACTTCCCATCTACCTTCAAGATGTTCCAATGAAAGTCAAAGCGCTAGTATGTCAAGATGAGAACCTTACAGAACCACTTATCTTGGGTCAAGATTGGATCTATGACCATGCAGTTAACTTAAACCTAAGAAGTCAAATTCTTCAAGTTTGGGTACATGAACAATGCATTACATTGGAATTAGAGAACCGCATGCTCCAAAATCATGGCACCACACACTCTCTTAGTTCTTCCAAGACTAATCATATGGAAGAAGATGTTGTATGTGTCAAAAGCTCTATGATGAAGAAGGAGTCAATCGTGGAAGACCAGGTTCGAAGGCGGGTGGATCTTTCTTCTTCTCCAAAGAATCAAGTAGCTACAGTAGTGAGCCCACCATACAAGCAAACACAACCGTTCATGACAACTGCTACTTCAAATAGAAAGACACCATTCGATAAAAAAACAGTTCCGAGCATGAAACAGATATGGGTACGCAAAGGAGAGCAACCACCACAAATTCCATCCATGCAAACCAACCAGGCCAGAAGACGAAGGAAGCAGCTCAAACAAACTCAATCACAAGGTATCCAACAAGTTTGGGTGCCTAAGAAGTTAGCTGCAGCTCAACAAGGGCAATTACAGATGTGGGTACCTAAGAAGCTCCTACATCCACAACAACCTTTGTTCTCCCGCATGCAACAGGTTTCAACAAAGACGCCAAAAAGAGAAAAAGGTAAGAACCACGTACAGAGACCAAAGGAAGATCAAATCAGCTATTCAACATTAATACGAAGACATGCAAAAAGGATATGGGTTTGGAAGCCAAAAGTGCAAGTAGCCTCCACCGAACCAAAACGTCAACCACACTGGATACCACAGTTCAGAAAGCAACCAAAGACCAAGACACCTGAAGTGACCTCTACAGTGCCAAAGGTGGTTCTAAAATGGACTCCAATAAGGAGGATTACATCAGTTCGAGACTCAATGGATACCTCCACCAAGGTCGGCATCAACCTCCACAAGTAACATCGAAAGCCTCGAACGAGCAACAACCATGTGCTCCTTGCACGACTCTGTCTTTTGCACCATTCAGGTCATGCATTTCCAAAGTATGCATTAATATAGGGCCACGTTACACGGCCGTGCATAGACACACTTGAGAATCCCACGCACAAGAGCACAGTGACATATGTCACATATTTCTATTGATACTAACTTTTGTGTTCTTGTTTTGTGATATCCTGTTCCGTTTTTAAAAAAAAAAAAAAAAAAAAAAAAAAAAAAAAAAAAAAGAGGGGGAGACAGAAAAGCGAGAGAGAGAGCTTGTTCTCAGGTTTGGCTTATGAAACATGAATGAGTATTGCTTAGTTGAAGGTGGAACTGTTGATTACTAGGCATTTATCAAGTTGGATAGAAGTGTGTCTCGGACAGTAGTGAGATTATTGCTGCCTTATCTGGTAGATGACAAGCATTTGGCATAAACAAGGCATCAACAACTATGATTTTCTCTTACCATGGTAGGAATGCAGAGTTTGAAGGTCCGCAACTTGAGTGATGCTTAATTACTTCATGTACCAGAGTATCCAAGGAGATATCTGCAAAGAGTAGTTCTAGAGGAGAAGACTCCTGCATATGGTGAGCTAAAGAGAATATGTGAAACTCAGCTTGGTGTAGTTACTCGATGTTGCTTGCCAAGGAATATAAACAATTCAGTTCTCAGTATCTCCTGAACCAGTATGGAACAGTAGCACTGATGAATGGTCTATGTCAATCAGCATAGTAATCTCTTAGAAACCGGCACGTGTCCAACATTCCTCTGAGTGTCAATATAGGGAAGTGAACGTGCATGAGCCCAAGCGCAGAAATGCACACTGTTATCGACAAAGGTTGCTTTGAACAGAGGAGAGGGGATCCACCACTCAAAAGATCTCATCAGTGGACAATCAACATGGACATTCATCAACAAAGTTCCATCCCAAAGGCCGAGTGTACAACACGAAGAGACAAACATTCATCAACCTTCTCCAGGGTAAGTATCTTTACTCTTGAAACACCATAACCATGCTAGTTTAGGAAACCTCTTCGTCAGCATACCCTTGAGCACTTTTGCACCATACTTCTTCCAATGCATTTTCCAAGTAAGCATGCGTAGGGCTACATTACAAGGCCGTGCACAAGGCACATACTTTTTTCAACCCAGGCACGAACACACTTACCCATCATTCATCATGGGTTATGAGTAGTTGACATGACTGCTCTCAACATTATCTTTGGAAGAGCTAGCGGACATCTTGGGAACAACATCCATCTCTCGGAAGCACATTGAAGCCAGAAGTTGCTCCAGATCACTCTTGACAACCTCTTTTGAGCAACTTGCAGTCTTGAAAGTTCACAACGACACATTCTTGCTGGAATCAAAAGAACCAGCTCATACAACGGATGGACACCACCTCTCAAAGCACTACATAGAACAGCCCTTCCAACAAGGGTCTGTCAGGGACGACAGACTCGAGAGGGGGGGGAGTGTTGAAGCTCAAGGTCAAGGACAAAGCACAGAAGCATATCAAAAGGTGGACACACAAGGAAAGGGAGCAAGTAGGGAGCTCCAAGAAGTGTATGTCAAATTTTCATAAGAATCCCCTACAAAAATAGTGATTTTCATCACTAAAAACCATTGTAAATACCATTATCTATTTTTAGTAACTCCATTTTGTTCAAGCCGAGGAGTCCTCGAGCTTGAGGAGTATTAGAAGTACCATCGTACCAATTTTCATAATTTTTAGACTTCGTTTGAGCCCTCAAATAAGCCCTGGAACCTAATTTTTAACGAGGCCGGACACTAGGTCTGGACGGGACCAAAACTAGTCAAAAAACTATAAAAAGAGCTAGAGAGCTCATTTTTGGGGTTAGCCGGTTAGAGAATAGGACTTTTGTAATAGAACTCTTTGGCAATCTAAGTTTTCCATTGTTCCGCTCTTTGATCTTACTTTGTGCGCGTGTGTGTGTATGTGTGTGCATGTTTGTGTGCTTTCACTCACGCACTTGTGCCTTCACTTGCTCGTGGTCTTCATACCAGTCCTCACGTCTCCGCGGATTGACAAGTAAAGGAGGTGGTGCTTACGCTTGAGCTACACATATACATATATATCTACATATACATATGCATATACATGTAAATATACATATGCATATAGATGTAAATATACATATGCATATACATATACATATACATATACATATACATATACATATACATATACATATACATATACATATACATATACATATAAATATACATATACATATACATATACATATACATATACATTTTCATAAACATATGCATATACATATACATATACATATACATATACATATACATATATGTTAAAAGTCAAGCTTCAAGCTACAAATTCGTGGGGAATCTTTTATGGACATGTGGAGCAATCAAAGGAAGCCAAAAGCCACGAGATTCCATCAAGAAAAGTCACTCAACCACTCCCCAAGTCATCTCAACTAAGTTGTCCAAGTTAGGAGGCTGATTTGGAAAGGTAGTTCCTAGATTTTAGGGGCACACTTCTCACTATAAAAGGAGCATGTATCCCGACTTCTTTTGGGCCATCTTCTTGGAGTTTTAGCTCATGTAAAGTGATCACTAAGTGCTGGAGTTGTGATAAGCAAGCCCCTTGCTTAAGCTAGCCCCTTGCTTGCTTGTTTGTTTTCTTTTAGTAGGCATATCTATGTGTGTGCGCAAGCAGTGTTGCAACTCTCTACCCCTGAGTTGTTAGCATTGGCTCTCCCTCATATTGTATCCATTTTATGTAGTTCTTGTCTCATTGGATAGCTATTAGAATCTTTTTTATGTGCACAAAGTCTCTGGATCATTCTCTGAGTAATCTGGGAGCAACATTCATTTTAGTGAAGTTGTGTGATTGATATCTCTCATGGTGTGTAGGCTCTGTTGGAAATATTTTGCTCTCTGTTGTAAGGGCTGGTTCTCATTCTCTATGTATCCATTTGCTATGCCTTTGGTTTCATTGGGTAGCTATTATAGTCCTCTAAAGTTGACCCTAGCTTGAGATTCATTCTCTGTATAAGCTCTGAGAAAAGGTTGCTGGAGTGAAGTGAGGTATCTGCTTGACTGGCAGTTGTGAGCATTCAACTAGCTCATGTTGTAGACATTTTTTCTCCTTGTATAAGCATCCATTTGAAGTGAAATTTGCATTGTTAGAAAGCTCTTGGTCTCTACTATAGTTCTACAAAAGCTCACTGGAGTTCTCTGCATAAACTCTGAGTAAGAGCATTTTTGGTGTGCAGTGGTCAAAGAAGGATACCTGTGGAGGTCATTCATGCTTCGTCGTTGCTTAGGGGTTGAGATACTTCCCTCAAAGTTTCAAGAGCACAAGGTGTCCATCTAAGGAAAGCTTTGGATTGAGGTAACCTCAGAGCCTCATTTTCATTTTACACACATTGGAGTATTAGCCAAGGGCTAGGTCAAGTATCAAAGACTAGATATGGGAGACTTCAACACTCAAATTTAAAAGCTAGACAAAGGGAACTATCAACCATGGAGATTTAGGGTCTCCAACTATCTTATGGGTAAGGGCCTTTGGGGGTTGATTAGTGGAAGTGAACCAAGACCTAGGTTGGATGAGAATCCAACCAATGACCAGAGAAGGGCCTTTAGGGAATGGAATGAAAGAGACAAGAGGGTTATCTTTATTCTTTCCCAACACATTAGCAATAGCATGATCGGCCATATCCAAGACTTGGATTCAAGCATGAAGGTATGGGAGACACTTGAAAGGCTTTATTCAACAACCACCAAAGCAAGGAAGATCCAACTCAAGAATGAGCTCAACAACCTTAGGAAGAGCTCAGGGAGTAGCATAAATGACTACATACTTAAGGTCAAGGAGTTATCAGATGCATTGGGATCCATTGGAAGCCACGTAGACGATGACGATCTTGTGGCTTATACTCTCAATGGTTTGAGAGATGATGAGAAGTGGAAACCCTTTACCACTTCAGTTTATGTAAGGGATAATCTTCTCGATTTTGAGCAATTGGTTGCTCTCATGGTCACCGAAGAAATGAACATAGGTGGAAGTTCAACTAAAAGCAAGGATGCACAAGTTTTCCATGCAGGTAATCAAAGGGGCAAAGGAAGACAAGGACAAGGAAGGGGCAAAGGAAGGTTTGGAGGAAGGCAAGGCCACTCAAGCAATCAAGGACATGAACAAGGCACCTCATCACAAAGAGGGAGAGGAAGAACAAGAGGAAGAGGAGGACGACATCAACAAAACACGAATCAAGTTGGCAAAGGATGTTACATATGTGGCAAGTTTGGCCACTACGCTAGAGATTGCTACCAAGGAGGAAACCAAAGAAGCTATAATCAAGGATCTTCATACAAAGGCCAAAGTAATTATGCCTCTACAAGTTCAGAAAATGAAAATCTCTTGATGATGCACATGAATGGGAATTCAAGCAAAATAGATAACACTTGGTAGATTGATAGTGGATGTAGCAACCATATGAGTTGCAATGCTTCTTGGTTTACTAATCTACATGTTCCCAAAGGTAAATGACATGTAGAAACAAGTGATGATACAGCCCATGAGATCTCCCATGTTGGAGATTTAGCTTTGGATGACAAGGAGGAAGGAAGATGTCTCAAGGATGTCTTGCATGTACCTACTATCACAAAGAACTTGGTGTCCGTTGGGCAAATGGTTGAAAGAGGCTATCAAGTAAGGTTCAACAAAGGTGGATGCTTTGTGGAGAACCCTAAGCAAGGTTACAAGGTCATAGCAAGAGGAACGAAGCAAGGGAGACTCTTCACTTTGGAGGTAAATTCTCATTCCACTCAACATGTCTACTTCACATATGGAAACAAGAGGATTTCGGAGTTGGACTTGTGGCACAAGAGGATAGGTCACATCAACATACAAAGAATGAAGGAAATGCAATTCAAGAGGCTGGTTGAAGGTCTTCCCAACTTGCAAGGACAAGGTATGAAGCATTTATGTGAATCTTGTCAACTACAGAAGCAAGCGAGACTTCCATTCAAGAAGAGTGGCTACATAAGCCAACATCCATTGGAGTTGATACATACAGATGTGTGGGGGCCAACCAAAGAGCAATCCATTGGAGGTAACAAGTACTTTTTCACTTTTATAGATGATTGCACAAGGATGGTTTGGGTTTATTTCATCAAAAACAAATCAGATGTGTTTACATGTTTCAAAGCATTCAAGGCAATGGTAGAGAAGGAAATAGGTACATATATCAAGAAGCTAAGGTCCGATGGAGGGGGAGAATATTTCTCAAATGAGTTTTCTTATTTTTTAATGGATCAAGGCATCAAGAGGCAAGTAACATGCAGGTACACACCCCAACAAAATGGATTAGCAGAGAGAAAGAATAGATATATTGCCGAAATTGCTAGAGTAATGCTTAATGAGATGAATGTACCTAACATGTTTTGGAGTGATGCAGCAAATACCGCCGTGTATCTTATGAATAGGGCTCCTACCTCAGGGATCCATGGCTTGACACCATATCAAGCCTATTATGGTAAGAAACCTGATCTTTCCCACTTGAAGATATTTGGATGTAATTGTTATGTACATGTGCCAAGTGAATTGAGGCACAAGCTACAACCAAAGGCAGAAAAGTGTGTGTTTCTAGGATATTCAAATGATCATAAAGGTTACAGGTGCTTCAACCCAAACACAAAGGACTTGAGGATATCAAGGGATGTAGCATTTGATGAGCTACTCCCTTGGTATAAGAAGTATGATTGTATGCAGGACTATGAAGAAGAAAAGCATGGACATGATGAAGAACGAATCGACTTAGAGCTAAGTGGCCCAAGGTGTTCCATCAATGAAGATAGTTCAAGCATGAACTCACCATGGAGGGGGAGATCTTCATCAAGCTATGAAGCACAATCAATCAACAAAGGCAAAGCAACATTGGTGGAGTTGGATGAAGAAGGTAATGAAGTTGAAGATGATGAAGGACACATGATGGAGAAAGAAGCCATGTCAAAGAAAGAGATCAAGTTCTCAAGGCAAAGGAGGTTTCGTCCTCCAAAAGGTGAAGAAAGGAAGTCTTCTAGAGTTAAGTATCCAACTCAAAGGTTTATGTATGATTCATACATGGCAACTCATTATGCATATATGAACAAAGTAGTAGAAGATCATGAGCCCGATTGCTATGAAGATGCAAGCAGGTACACCAAATGGAAAGAGGCAATGCAAGAAGAGATCGACGCACTTGAGGAGAATCAAACATGGACTCTAGTGCCCAAGAAGGATAACATGAAGGTAATAGGTAATAAGTGGGTGTATAAAGTAAAGAGGAATTGAGATGGAGCTATTTCTAGGTTCAAAGCAAGATTGGTGGCCAAGGGTTTTGCACAAACCTATGGAGTGGACTTTGAAGAGACATTCAGCCCCCTGGCAAAGATGAGCACAATTAGGACACTCATTGCAATGGCTGCTAGCAAAGGATGAAAGTTTTTCCAATTGGATATCAAGAATGCCTTTCTCAATGGAGACTTGGAAGAAGAGGTATACATGGAGCAACCACTAGGTTTTGTTCATAAAGAGTTTCCACATCATGTTTGTAGGTTGAAGAAGGCACATCATGTTTGTAGGTTGAAGAAGGCTTGGAACCAAAGATTGGTGGACTATTTGATCAAATGTGGTTACAATCAATGCAAGGCGGATCCATCTCTCTTCATCAAACAAAGAGGAGAACTTGTAGTCTACATGTGCGTGTATGTAGATGATCTTATCATTACAGGTAATGATACAAAGGGCATTGAGGAGATCAAGGCAAAGCTTGGAAAGGAGTTTAGGATCTCTGATCTTGGAGATCTTAGGTATTTTCTTGGCATTGAAGTTGTATAGAAAGAAGAAGGTATTATGCTCATACAAAGGAAGTATATTCTAGACCTACTTGAGAGGTTTGGGATGCTACATTGCAAGCCTATTTCAAATCCCATGGAAGCTAATGTAAAGCTAAGCTCCATTGATGGAGATCCATTAGAGGATGTAACCTTGTATCGATCTATTGTAGGATCTTTCAATTATGCCACAATAACTAGGCCCGACATAGCATATGGAGTTGGAGTGTTATCACAGTTTATGCATAGTCCAAGGACTACACACTTGCAAGCTGCAAGAAGAATGTTACGATATCTCAAGGCCACTATAAATGAAGGATTGTTCTATTCATATGATGATGATATGCAGGTCAAAGCTTATTCTGATGCCGATTGGGCCGGTTCGAAGGAGGATAGAAGAAGTACAAGTGGTTACCTAGTCATGTTAGGTAGCAAGATCATCTCATGGATTTCAAAGAAGCAACCCACGGTGGCATTATCTTCCACCGAGGTTGAGTATAGAGCTTTGGCTCAAGTCACATGTGAGCTAATGTGGATTACGAAGTTATTTATGGAGCTTAATTTGCAGGTTGACACATATCCAATTTTTTGTGATAACATGAGTAGCATTCATCTAGCATCGAATCCTGTCTATCATGCTAGAACCAAGCATATGGAAGTGCATTATCACTTCATAGGGAAAAGGTCATATCCAAGGAAGTTTCAGTACATCATATTGGTACCAAGGACCAAGTTACCAACATGTTTACAAAGGCTTTGGATGGGATCAAGATTTCAAAATTCAAGCAATGCATCAACATGAAGGACCTTGGATGAGGACGAAGAATTGAAGCTTGAGGGGGAGCGTTAAAAGTAAAGCTTCAAGCTACAAATTCGTGGGGAATCTTTTATGGACATGTGGAGCAATCAAAGGAAGCCAAAAGCCACGAGATTCCATCAAGAAAAGCCACTCAACTACTCCCCAAGTCATCTCAACTAAGTCCTCCAAGTTATGAGGCTGACTTGGAAAGGTAGTTCCTAGATTTTAGGGGCACACTTCTCACTATAAAAGGAGCATGTATCCCGACTTCTTTTGGGCCATCTTCTTGGCATTTTACCTCATGTAAAGTGATCACTAAGTGCTGGAGTTGTGATAAGCAAGCCCCTTGCTTAATCTAGCCCCTTGTTTGCTTGTTTGTTTTCTTTTAGTAGGCATATCTATGTGTGTGCGCAGGCAGTGTTGCAACTCTCTACCCTTGAGTTGTTAGCATTGGTTCTCCCTCATATTGTATCCATTTGATGTAATTCTTGTCTCATTGGATAGCTATTAGAATCTTTTTTATGCTCACAAAGTCTCTGGATCATTCTCTGAATAATCTGGGAGCAACATTCATTTTAGTGAAGTTGTGTGATTTCTCTATGTATCCATTTGCTATGATTTTGGTGTCATTGGGTAGCTATTATAGTCCTATAAAGTTGACCCAAGTTTGAGATTCATTCTCTATATAAGCTCTGAGAAAAGCTTGCTGGAGTGAAGTGAGGTATCTGCTTGACTGGTAGTTGTGAGCATTCAACTAGCTCATGTTGTAGACATTGGTGTCTACCGCAGGTCTACAAAAGCTAACTAGAGTTCTCTGCATGAACTCTGAGTAAGAGCATTTTTGGTGTGCAGAGGTCAAAGAAGGATACCTGTCGAGGTCATTCACGCTTCGTCGTTGCTTAGGGGTTGAGATACTTCCCTCATCAGTGGTATCAGAGCATTTGGGCATCTTGGAGGTATCACATACAAGCAAGAAGAACTCTTGGAGTTGGTGGTTGAAGATTTGCATCAACAAAAGCCTTTTGGAGGTAGCTCACATCAAGGGGGAGCTATTCTACTCAAAGTTTCAAGAGCACAAGGCCATCTAAGGAAAGCTTTGGATTGAGGTAACCTCAGAGCCTCATTTTCATTTTTCACACATTTGAGCATTAGCCAAGGGCTAGGTCAAGTATCAAAGACTAGATATGGGAGACTTCAACGCTCAAATTGAAAAGCTAGACAAAGGGAACTATCAACCATGGAGATTTAGGGTCTCCAACTATCTTATGGGCAAGGGCCTTTGGGGGTTGATTAGTGGAAGTGAACCAAGACCTAGGTTGGATGAGAATCCAACCAATGACCAGAGAAGGGCCTTTAGGGAATGGAATGAAAGAGACAAGAGGGTTATCTTTATTCTTTCCCAACACATTAGCAATAGCATGATCGGCCATATCCAAGACTTGGATTCAAGCATGAAGGTATGGGAGACACTTGAAAGGCTTTATTCAACAAGCACCAAAGCAAGGAATATCCAACTCAAGCATGAGCTCAACAAGCTTAGGAAGAGCTCAGGGAGTAGCATAAATGACTACATACTAAAGGTCAAGGAGTTATCAGATGCATTGGGATCCATTGGAAGCCACGTAGATGATGACGATCTTGTGGCTTATACTCTCAATGGTTTGAGAGAAGATGAGAAGTGGAAACCCTTTACCACTTCAGTTTATGTAAGGGATAATCTTCCCGATTTTGAGCAATTGGTTGCTCTCATGGTCACCGAAGAAATGAACATAGGTGGAATTTCAACTAAAAGCAAGGATGCACATGTTTTCTATGCAGGTAATCAAAGGGGCAAAGGAAGACGAAGACAAGGAAGGGGCAAAGAAAGGTTTGGAGGAAGGCAAGGCCACTCAAGCAATCAAGGACATGACCAACGCACCTCATCACAAAGAGGGAGAGGAAGAACAAGAGGAAGAGGAGGACGACATCAACAAAACAGGAATCAAGATGGCGAA
>CM035417.1:144098971-144101471 GCA_020310875.1 Ceratopteris richardii
TACATATACATATACATATACATATACATATACATATACATATACATATACATATACATATACATATACATATACATATACATATACATATACATTTACATATACATATACATATACATATACATATACATATACATATGCACATACATATACATATACATAATACATATACATATACATATGCACATACATATACATATACATATACATATACATATACATATACATATACATATACATATACATATACATATACATATACATATACATATACATATACATATACATATACATATACATATACATATATATATACATATACATATACATATACATATCATATACATATACATATACATATCATATACATATACATATACATATACATATACATATACATATACATATACATATACATATACATATACATATTCATATACATATACATATACATATACATATACATATACATATACATATACATATGCATATACATATACATATACATATACATATACATATCCATATCCATATACATATACATATACATATACATATACATATACATATTCATATACATATACATATACATATACATATACATATACATATGCACATACATATACATATACATATACATATACATATACATATACATATACATATACATATACATATACATATACATATACATATACATATACATATACATATACATATGCACATACATATACATATACATATACATATACATATACATATACATATACATATACATATACATATACATATACATATACATATACATATATAAGGTCAAGTTACCCTTTGATTTGGAAGAGGAATTTCCAATTCTTACAAAGGAGGAACCTACTCAGAATGAAGCCTCAAGTTCAGATGATGAAGATACTATCAACCTTGAAGAATTCAAAGCATGGAAGTCCAAAGGCAAAATGAAGATGAAGAAGCTTGAAGACATACCTGAATCTTCAACTCAACCATTTAGAAGATCAGAAAGAGAAAGCAAGAAACCTATCAGATATGGATATGATACATCTCTTGTTACTAAACATTCAGTTTATCTTGCCAAAGATTTGTCAAATGAAGTACCACGGCCATATGAAGAAGCAATAACCAAATCAGAATGGAAAGAAGCTATGGATGAGGAGATTGAAGCACTCAAGGAGAATGACACATGGGAGTTAGTACCTAAGAAGGACTCAATGAAGGTAATAGGGTCCAGATGGATCTATAAGCTTAAAAGAAATTCTGATTGCACAATTAATAGGTACAAAGCCAGATTGGTAGCCAAGGGTTTTGCAAAAACCCAAGGCATTGACTCTGAGGAGACATTCTCACCTGTGGCCAAGATGCCAACCATCAGAGTGTTGGTAAGTGTGGCTGCATCAAAAAATTGGAATATGTACCAATTGGATGTCAAGAATGCTTTCTTGAATGGATGGATTTCAGAGGAGGTATATATGTCACAACCTCTTGGCTATGAGGATCCTAAGAAGCTAACATATGTTTGCAAATTAAAAAAGGCTTTATATGGATTGAAGCAGGCACCTAGGGCATGGAATTACAGGTTAACTACATATCTCCAAGACCAAGGATTTGTCATGAGCAAGGCAGATACTTCTCTGTTCATCAAGAGAAGTAATTCAAAGGTAATATACCTTTGTGTTTATGTTGATGACATCATCATTACAAGTAATGATGTAAATGGAATCAGATATATCAAAGTCAAATGATGAAGGAGTTCAAGATCAATGATCTTGGTCTATTGAAGTATTTTTTGGGACTTGAATTAGTCTACACTAATTCAGGGATATACATCACTCAGAAAAAGTATATATAGGACATGTTGAAGAAGTTTCACTTGCAAGATGCCAAAGTAGCAAGCACTCCAATGGAGGTAAACCTAAAACTAAGTGTCCATGAAGGTGATGAAGTCAATGACATTACAGGCTATCAAAGTATGGTGGGTAGCTTGAACTATGCTACCTTAACAAGGATAGATATTGCATATGGAGTTAGTGTGCTAAGTCAATTTATGCACAAGCCAAGGATACCTCACTTAGAGGCTGCCAAGAGAATCCTGAAGTATCTCAAGCGTACACAGAACCATGGTTTGTATTTCCCTTACACTTCAGATATTGATATCAAAATTTATTCAGATGCAGATTGGGCAGGATGCAAGGATGATAGGAGGAGCACTTCTGGATATATTTCTTTTGCAGGTGACAAACCAATTTCATGGTCTTTAAAGAAGCAACCTAATGTTGCTTTGTCTTCCACAGAGGTAGAGTATAGTGGTCTGGCTAATGCCACACAAGAAGCAATATGGATTAAGCTTTTGTATAGAGAATTGGGTCTATATACTAGGCCTCCAATAATCTTTGGAGATAATACAAGTTATCTTCACCTTGCAGCTAATCCTATTTATCATGCTAGGACCAAACATATAGAGTTCCATTACCATTATGTGAGAGAGAAA
>CM035417.1:144106471-144123971 GCA_020310875.1 Ceratopteris richardii
CGAAGATCTTCCACTGTCTTCATCCATGTGGGGGTTGGAAGTTCATAAGTCATCTGGCCTTCAGCCGTGACTTGTCCGCCTGGGATGGGTTGTGGCTCGTAGGCTTCTTCAAAGGTTTCCTCCACCGGAATGGTTACATTTTCTTCATCGGTTGGGAGCTCTGGTGGGGAATCCGGCCTTGGTGGTGCTTCGTATATAGCTATCCTTGATTCAAGAGTTGATACCTGGGCCCGTACTGCGTTGAGTTCCTCTAGGATGTCAGGAGAAGGGTCCGCAAGAGTTGGTAATCCTTGTGTTGCTGGTAGTCCTTGTGTTGCAGGTGCTCTGAGTTGGAGTAGCTTATGATCTTCTTTTAGCTTCTTATATTCTTCGTTCATTCGATCGTATTCGTCGAGCAATCTGATGTGATCATCGAGCAACATTTTCATTGATTCAGAGGGCACTACTTTGAACCGGCTAGGACTTAATGGTTGGTCTGGGTTATCGAGAGCAGCTTCTAAATTTTCTCTTTTCTGCTCTTGTAGCCGCTGGTTCTCTTCCTTTGCTGATGCTAGGTGTCTTCTGAGTAAGCCCATGTTCCGTGTAAGCGTCGCATTGCGAACTGTCTGAGCCCTTAACAAATTGTCAAGATCAACAGTGGCCTCTTTGGCTTTCTCTTCACTTTCTAGTTCCAACTTGTGATAAGCCTCGCGTAGTTCTTGATATCGGGTGTTCAGTGAGGCATTATCAATAGACAATGAGTTAAGCTGCGACTGCAAATCGTTGGTTGTCCTCTGCAGCTGCTGATAATTATTTCCAAGAGATGTGAACTCATCTCTTACTTGCGTCATACACGTGAACATCTGTCAAAATGTTGTGTCTATGGTGGGTGATAATATTAATGGTATGCTAAGTGAAGATGCAGTGGGTGTAGATGCAAAGGGAACGGGGAATGGGGGTGGGAAAGTGGATGTTGTGGTGATTGTGGAAAATTGTGGTGTGCTTAAATATTGTGGTGCCACAATTGAAGTGAGTGGAGGTGCAGTGGGGGGTGATATATCCATATCGCTGGATGTGGTGTCGAGTGCGGTGACTGTGAATAGTGGTGTGATCGTGGGTAAGTGTGTGGGTGTAAATACAGGATTTACAAAGGTTGAAGAATAATTTACAGAGGGGTTGTCTTGGACGGCTTGGTGGAAAGGGGAAAGAGGGGTTACGGTGGGTTGGGGAGGTGAGACTGGGGAGAAGGTTAATGGAGGTGGGAATGGGAAAAGGGGTCTTGGAGGTGTGGGGAAGGATGGAAAAGATGGATGGAGAAATGGTTTGGATAGAAAGGTGGATGTGTTAGGGGGTAGCGCTAGGTTGAGTGGGTGCGGGAATTGTGGGATGAATGGGCGTGAAGACGACTTCTGCTACTCCACCGGAGAAGGAAGATGTTGTTCTGGGAGAAGGGGGGTGTTTGGGGGAGACTGGATGGATGGGAGGTGATGGAGGAGCGGTTGGGGTGGTCGGTACATCGGTAACTGTGGAGGTATGTATAGTAGTAGCACGGGGTGGGGAATCTACGAGGATGGCTTCTTCTGCCAAAGAGCCTTCAAGGACAAGACGTGCTTTCCTGGCCTGTTCTGAAGATTGTGCTCCTGTTGGGACACGAATGTATTCGCCCGGTTTTGATAATAGCCGTACGCGTCGGGGGTCATACTGCGGTAATGGTTTCCTCTGTAAATATCTTAAGGCTTTGGTAGGTCCGACTGATTTGACAAGCTCTCTGAAACCTCTGATGTAGACTTCTTCGAACCCTCCTGAGACGAGTTCTTGTTCGATGAGTGTTTGGCTTTCTTCGTTAGTCAACTTCTTGCGTGCCCAAACTTTTTCCATAGTACGATATAATATTTTTATGGCTAACGTATAAGCTGCAACTTCGAAGGTTTCTTCTTCCTGTGTGCTCGTGTCACCTTGGGTGTCAGTTTGTTGTCCTTGTTTGTTTGTTTGCACATGTTCTTGGGATTCATGAGTGCCCTGGCTGGCTTCGTCATCGCCTTCATCTTCATCTGTCTCTGTTCTTTCCTCTTTGAAACTAGACACTACTTGTCCTTGTGGTTGATCTCCCGGTGTGGTAGGGTAGCTGGGCCTTTCATATTCTTGAGAGAAGATCTGGCCTTCTGAAAACTGAAATTCGCTTGAAAATACGTCCTGCATCTCAAAATCAAATGTGGTGCCTGCTTGTTCTGTTTCTAAATGGGGTATCGGGAAAGAGAAAGCTTCCGCACCAATAGTGGTGGGAACTTCTGTCAGAGTGGTGGTAGGTCCTGGGACTGTGGTTGCTTGAGTAGTGATTGTGCTAGTAGTGCCCTCCGTTACAACTGGTCTTGATAACCTTATGCAAATAGGTTGTACTGTGGGAGTGGCTTCTGTCGGAGACTGCTCTAGAGATGGTTGTGGTGAGGGTGATTCTGGCACCTGAAGGCAGGGGATAGTTCCTCTCATTCGCTTTCCTGCTCTTCCTTTGTTGGGCTTCCTAGCTTTCTTTGATGTTCCTTTAAATGCTTTTAGCTCTTCGCTTGTCATTGCTCGCTCGATAGGTAAATCGTAGGCGAAGCACATATATACAATTCTAGTCAGCGCGCAGCATCCATTGATGACTTTCTTTCTTTCCCATCTATGTTGTGCTAAATACATCTGATCAATGATCCAGCTAGCTAGATCAACAGTCTGGGGTCCAGTGCATGCTAAATACAATCCAAACCATATGCGCTTGTGAGGCATTGTGAATCTGTCCTGAGCGGGGAAAGCAAAATGCTGCATACATATCCGTAGTGGTTTTGAAAGCTCAGGTGTGATCGCTGAAATCTCCTCCCACTTAGTGACGTCCCCATGTTTCATAGGGTCAGGAACTAACCTTTCTCACTCTGTGGGCGTGTGGGTTCCATGAATCTTGATGGCAGCTCGAATCAGATCTTTAGAAAGATAAAATCTTTTATATGGTGGATCGTTCACTAAAGATGGCAAAATAAAAGTTCCTGGCAGATCCTTGTTCTCTGAAGCTATCAAAGTGGTGATTAAATAATAGCATCTGTAGAAGTTAGGTTTAGGCAAAGGTTCACTGAAATACTCTGTGAAGCCGGCTCTTGCCCAAACATGTATTAAGTCTTGTGTGTTCTGTAGCCCTTCGAACTCTCTTGAGAAGAACTGATATTTTCCCCATATACGGTCATCAAAAGTCAAATTAGAATCAAATATAAACTCAGCATCCGCCAAAGGTCCTGCTAGCCCTTGAAACCAGTGAGAATTGCGATGAATCTTCTCAGTATAGCCTCGAGGAGGGTCGTTGATAGGCATGGGTCCTGGGAAACCTTGAAATTATGGCGGTGGAGCCGTCCGATGGGACTCTGCGAGTAAAATACCGATAGGTGCTACAGGTGCACTGGGGCCTGCTTCTGATGGTCCTTCTTTGGTTTGCATGATGATTGTCGTGCTAATGGAAAAGATCTGCTACAAAAGATTAGCACATTAGTATGGAAATTAATTATGATCCCATTAAGGTGAGACCGCAATCTCTTTCCATAACCGATGTGTAACCCGTGTAGCCAAGTGTTGTGATGTGATTGATGCAATGCTTCTTGCAGAACGAGTGCAGGTCTCTAGACACCTATATCTTTTCAGATATTGCATGCAGTTCTTTGATGAGATGTTATTACAGGTGATGTTGGGTTATAGTGTGTGGATTTATACAAGGTTTAGTCATGAATGAGTTATTACAAAGTTGTAGATTAGTCGGGGTGGTAGTTATGTTAGACAAGGGGTTCGGAGAAGACTTCTGGATACGTTTCGGTATCCACTTCCTAAGAGTTTGTGATCGGGTGATAGGTCTCTGCGGAGGGACAAAAGATGATATCGGATTTGGTGGTATGGAGGGCTAAAAAGATTTCGAAAGGGTGTATTTTACATGGCTTGAGGGTTGAGCTATAATACATGGTTTGGGTACCCAAATCTGCGTGGGTGTGGGTCTGTTCAGAAGGTACTTCTTGGCGATCCAAATTTGTCGAATGCTCGAACTTGTAGAAGAAGGTCGAGGGAATGTTGGATAGTGATTCTGCTTCTGCCTTGACTTCTTCTTATCAATGTCTGTGTTGTTGAAATCAGTCGATGCTTTCTGTTCTTTTGGTACCCATATCTTTCTTGTGCCTCTTGCTTTGTGATACTGATACTGCTTTCCTCTTTGTGTCGTCTGATGTTGCCATCGGTCTGGTTTTCCTTCGTAGTGGTTGACTCCTTTGTGGTTGAGGTTGAGAGGTCGGATGGACACTCTGCTTTGGAAAAGAAGGGAGGTCCAACACTTGCAAAACTTTCCCATTAGGAAGTGCTCCGTTTTGTACTTTTAATCTAGGCCAGTCTGCAGTAAGTGTGGAAGGATGGGCACGACAGGGTGTTTTGCCCATGTGTCCGTTGATGTAACCCACCTGACCAAGCGGTTGGGCGGTTGCCCCTTCTAATTTTCAGGAAGCCCAAGGGAAAATCTCTTGACGTCCTTCTGATTGACAATTGTCCATAGCCAAGCCCGAGTGGGTTGGTGTAGACGTAACGTGACTGATCTGACCAAAGATCTTCCGGTCTTCCGTCGCATGCATTTCATAGGGTCTAGGGTTACAAACCTCACTCGGAATGCCATTAGGGAAGTCAAGCGGTATCACTCGCTTCTGATCTAAGGTTCCAATCTGCAAGGAGCCTTGTCTAATATTTAGGTCCACTGAGTGATCGTATAGCCAATCTTGGCCAAGGATTAGGGGTTCTATCAGGTCGTCGTCATGGCACACTAGTAGCTTCACTGTCAAGGTCACTTCCTTTATGAGGATAGGAAGATCCACCTCACCCATGCAAAGGGTTTTCATGCCTCCTAGCCCTATGAGGTATGCCTCAATTGGCCGCATTTCTATTCCTGAATCCTTATAGTGGGACCATCTAATCGCACTAGTCGCAGCACCTGAATCAATTAAAGCCATGAGCTCTTGGCAAGGGTTGATGTGCTCTAGCCTGACTGTAATGAATGGTCTCCTGTCCACTATGCTAGGATGAGTGGTTGACTTTACTTGACACATGGCCATGGGGTATCTGGGTGTAGTTTTCAGATGGTTATAATGTTCTCTCCCTAGTCCTTGTCTTCTTAACTTCATACGCTTAATGTGTTCTATAGCTTCTGCATGAGCTTCAGCTCGTATTCTATTTTCTTCCTCCTTACGCTTCTTTGCCAACGTGAGTCGTCTAAGCATATCCTCAGTAAGAGGTTCTTGGCCTGACTCTACAACCACTAATGTAATTAGGCATTATGTCTCCTTCTAAAGTGGCTAACTATATTGCTCCACTTGTCGAGAGTCTGTTAATGATCATAGGTCCATAACCTCGCTTTTCTAACTTCTGTGTGTGCTGTTTCAGCGTATATACTAGAACTAAATCTCCTTCTTTCAAGCCTTTATCTTTCACATGTACATCAAAATATGCTTTCTGTCGCTTCTTTGCTGCGTATATGACTGTTGCTGCTTTCAGCCTGGTTTCTCCTAATCGTTCCAAGTCCATTATTCTTGCTGATAATTCATGGCCGGTCCACTGATGTTCTTGTGCAACCTTAAGGGTCGGTATCAAGAAGTCCAAAGGAAGCACAACATTCTGACCAAAAACCATCTGAAAGGGAGTTGCATTGAGTACGGTCTTGTAGGCCACTCGATATGCCCAAACAGCATGGTGTAACTGTTTGTCCCAATCTGAACGTTTGTTGTTCACGAGTTTCGTCAGTACGTTATAAACGATCTTGTTAGTGCTTTCAGCCTGACCATTGGCCTGAGGATGATATGGTGTAGATTTCTTGTGAATCACCATAAAATCCTGTAACAAATATTCAATGACTTGGTTTAGAAAGTTAGTTCCTCGATCGCGCACTAACTCTATAGGCAATCCATATCTCGTAAAGACATTTTCAAATAAGAATTTTGCAGTCGTGTGAGCATCATTCTTTTTCGTGGCTTTTGCCTCTACCCATTTGGTGAGATAATCAGTCGCAACAATAATGTATTCAGCATGTGTTCCTTTTGCAGGGGCGTTAATGGGTCCTACAAAGTCTATGCCCCACTTAGAAAATGCACGTCCGCCCATCATGGGTTTCAATGGCATTTCATCTCTGCGAGTAGGAAATTGAGTTCTTTGGCACACATCACATCTCTTTACATAGGTATGTGCATCCATATGAAGAGTGGGCCACCATAATCCAGCAAAGAGGATGGCTTTGATTATCCTATCTGGTCCAAAGTGACCTCGTGCAACACCTTGGTGTGCAGTCTCTAGTACACTCAGATAATCGCTTTCATGAATACATTGTCTTAGGTATCCATCTCGTCCTCGTTTGTATAGATTATCGCCAATAAGTGAATAGTCTTCAGCTTCCTGCTCTAGACTGCGTTGTCGTGCTAAAGTCATTCCTTGGGAATGTTTTCGTCCTCAAGTATGTCACTAAAGGTTCACTCCAATCTGGTGTGAGAGACACGTGATATAGTGTAGCATGTTCTACCGGTGGTCTTTCACAACAAACATGGCACTCTTTACACAACTTGTAGACATCTGCTTCCATCGTGGGCCAATATACTCCTAGTCTATGCAGAGTCTGTAATGTTCGATGTTTTGAATGATGTTGCTTTAATGCACCTATGTGTGCTGATTGCAACCAATTCGCATGTTCTGATTCATCTACACAACAAGCAAGAATCTTTTGATTATCCTGTTTATATATACTTCCTGCCATGATTTGGTATCTCTGAGAATTTGTAATCTCTCCTTCCTTGATCCTTATCCTAGGATTCTTGGGTCCGTAGGTGAGAATAGGGACTATCGGCTTAGCCCATTCTGGTGCTATCTCAAGGTTAAACAAATATGCATCTGGTAAATCATCCACTACTCCTTGAGGAGCTTCTCCTGAGGTTAATCTTGAAAGGTGGTCAGCTCTGAGATGTGTCTTTCCTTTCCTGATTACTACTTCAAAATCGTACTCCATGAGTAATAGAAACCAAAGTATTAGTCGTCCTGTGTTACATGGCTTGTTGACTAAATACAATAGTGCTTGATGATCTGTAAAGAATTTGAACTTGTTTGCCAACAAATAGTGCCTGAATTTCTTTACTGCGTAGATCATTCCTAATCCTTCTCGTTCCGTAGTGGTGTAATTTCTTTCTGCTGCGTTCAATTGTCTGCTCGCATAGGCTATGGGTAGATCTATGTTACCTTCATTCGTGGGTTGTGCTAACACACATCCTATGGCATAGTTGGATGCATCCACATGTAGATGGAATGGCTTACTCCAATCTGGGGTTGTCAATATAGGTGCTGAGCACAAACGTCGTTTAAGTTCATTGAATGAATTCTCGCATTCGTCTGTCCATTCAAAATGGGTCAAAAGAGAGTACAAAGGCTTGGCTATGATTGCATACATGTGTATGAATCGTCTATAATAACCGCAATGACCCATAAATGCTTGTACTTATTTTACGTTAGTTGGTCTAGGTAGATCTACAATTACTTTTACCTTTTCTTCGTTCGTAGAGATTCCATTCTTTGACACAATGTGTCCTAGAATTTTGCCTTGTCTGACCATGAAAATGCATTTTTCTGGGTTCAAACAAACCAAATATTCTCGACATTTGTCAAATACTTATCTTAACTCAGGGATATGTGTCTGTCTTATATTCGAATGTGCACATAAGTCATCGACATAAACTTCCAAATTCTTGCGTAAGAATTCCTTGAAAACATAACACATGAGTCGCTGGAAAGTGGCGGGTGCATTTGTTAAGCCAAATGGCATCACACGAAATGCAAATATGCCCCATTCAGTGGCAAAAGCCGTCTTGTGTTGGTCTTCTGGAGCAATGGCTACTTGATTATAGCCTGAGAATCCATCAAGAAAGTTGTAAACTTCCTTGCCCGCAACTCTTTCCAATAAGTGTTCTGTGATAGGAAGAGGATAAATGTCTCTAATTGTGGCGGCATTAACTTTTTTAAGGTTAATACACACACGCGATTTCCCATTCTTCTTGGGCACAACCACAATGGGGGATACCCATTTGGTATGCTCAATTTCGTAAATGAATCCTGCTTCTATCAAGCGATCTATTTCTTCTTTAATCTTCGCAGCGTAATTATCATTGTACATGTATGGTTTCTGTTTTGTCGGTTTTGCATTTGGAGTCATAGGGATTCTATGAGAACATATATCTGGGTCTACTCCTTTCAAGTCTTTGTAACTCCATGCGAACACATCTCTATATTCGCGCAATAGGGCAACTAATTCTTCTTCTTCTTCAGTTGTCAAATTGTGCCCAATATAGGTACATTTCTCTTCTTCTCCTTCTATGGCAACTATGATTTTCTTGGTTTTCTCTCGATTATCATATACTTCTCCATTGTCAGCTTTTCTGTTAGGCATTCGTACCATGATTCGTCTGTCTTCTATTTCATATTTCTTGAAGTTCTCAGGTACTTCAAATAAGGATTCTTCTATTTCAGACATGGTTTCTTTCTTCTTTGTTTTCTTGCCTTCACCTTTAGTGGTTACTTGTGTAGCTAACCTCACCTCATTTGTAATTTCTGATGGGGAAAGTATCTCAACCCCTAAGCAACGACGAAGCGTGAATGACCTCCACAGGTATCCTTCTTTGACCTCTGCACACCAAAAATGCTCTTACTCAGAGCTTATGCAGAGAACTCCAGTGAGCTTTTGTAGACTTGTAGACACCAAGAGCTTTCCAACAAAACAAATTTCACTTCAAATGGATGCTTACACAAGGAGAAACAATGTCTACAACATGAGCTAGTTGAATGCTCACAACTGCTAGTCAAGCAGATACCTCACTTCACTCCAGCAAGCTTTTCTCAGACATTATACAGAGAATGAATCTCAAACTTGGATCCACTTTAGAGGACTCTAATAGCTACCCAATGACACCAAAATCATAGCAAATGGATACATAGAGAAGGAGAACCAGCCCTTACAACAGAGAGCAAAATATTTCCAACACAGCCTACACACCAAGAGAGATATCAATCACACAACTTCACTAAAATGAATGTTGCTCCCAGATTACTCAGAGAATGATCCAGAGACTTTGTGAGCTTAAAATAGACTCTAATAGCTATCCAATGAGACAAGAATTACATCAAATGGATACAATATGAGGGAGAACCAATGCTAACAACTCAGGGGTAGAGAGTTGCAACACTGCCTGCGCACACACATAGATATGCCTACTAAAAGAAAACAAACAAGCAAGCAAGGGGCTATTTTAAGCAATTGGCTTGCTTATCACAACTCCAGCACTTAGTGCTCACTTTACATGAGCTAAAACTCCAAGAAGATGGGCCAAAAGAAGTCAGGATACATGCTCCTTTTATAGTGAGAAGTGTGCCCCTAAAATCTAGGAACTACCTTTCCAAATCAGCCTCCTAACTTGGAGGACTTAGTTGAGATGACTTGGGGAGTGGTTGAGTGACTTTTCTTCATGGAATCTCGTGGCTTTTGGCTTCCTTTGATTTCTCCACATGTCCATAAAAGATTCCCCATGAATTTGTAGCTTGAAGCTTGACTTTTAACACTCCCCCTCAAGCTTCATTTCTTCGTCCTCATCCAAGCTCCTTCATGTTGATGCATTGCTTGAATTTTGAAATCTTCATCCCATCCAAAGCCTTTGTAAACATGTCCGCAACTTGGTCCTTGGTACCAATATGATGTACTGAAACTTCCTTGGATATCACCTTTTCCCTTATGAAGTGATAGTGCACTTCAATATGCTTGTACCTGCACATTAAGCTCCATAAATAACTTCTTAATCCACATTAGCTCACATGTGACTTGAGCCAAAGCTCTATACTCAGCCTCCGTGGAAGATAATGCCACCGTGGGTTGCTTCTTTGAAATCCATGAGATGATCTTGCTACCTAGCATGACTAGGTAACCACTTGTACTTCTTCTATCCTCCTTCGAACCGGCCCAATCGGCATCAGAATAAGCTTTGACCTGCATATCATCATCAAATGAATAAAACAATCCTTCATTTATAGTGGCCTTGAGATATCGTAACATTCTTCTTGCAGCTTGCAAGTGTGTAGTCCTTGGACTATGCATAAATTGTGATAACACTCCAACTCCATATGCTATGTCGGGCCTAGTTATTGTGGCATAATTGAAAGATCCTACAATAGATCGATACAAGGTTACATCCTCTAATGGCTCTCCATCAATGGAGCTTAGCTTTACATTAACTTCCATGGGATTTGAAATAGGCTTGCAATGTAGCATCCCAAACCTCTCAAGTAGGTCTAGAATATAATTCCTTTGTATGAGCATAATACCTTCTTCTTTGTATACAACTTCAATGCCAAGAAAATACCTAAGATCTCCAAGATCAGAGATCCTAAACTCCTTTCCAAGCTTTGCCTTGATCTCCTCAATGCCCTTTGTATCATTACCTGTAATGATAAGATCATCTACATACACGCACATATAGACTACAAGTTCTCCTCTTTGTTTGATGAAGAGAGATGGATCCGCCTTGCATTGATTGTAACCACATTTGATCAAATAGTCCACCAATCTTTGGTTACAAGCCCTTGGAGCTTGCTTTAGGCCATAAAGTGCCTTCCTCAACCTACAAACATGATGTGGAAACTCTTTATGAACAAAACCTAGTGGTTGCTCCATGTATACCTCTTCTTCCAAGTCTCCATTGAGAAAGGCATTCTTGATATCCAATTGGAAAAGCTTCCATCCTTTGCTAGCATCCATTGCAATGAGTTTCCTAATGGTGCTCATCTTTGCCACGGGGCTGAATGTCTCTTCAAAGTCCACTCCATAGGTTTGTGCAAAACCCTTGGCCACCAATCTTGCTTTGAACCTAGAAATAGATCCATCTGAATTCCTCTTTACTTTATACACCCACTTATTACCTATTACCTTCATGTTATCCTTCTTGGGCACTAGAGTCCATGTTTGATTCTCCTCAAGTGCGTCGATCTCTTCTTGCATTGCCTCTTTCCATTCGGTGTACCTGCTTGCATCTTCATAGCAATCGGGCTCATGATCTTCTACTACTTTGTTCATATATGCATAATGAGTTGCCATGTATGAATCATAAGTAAACCTTTGAGTTGGATACTTAACTCTAGAAGACTTCCTTTCTTCACCTTTTGGAGGAATAAACCTCCTTTGCCTTGGGAACTTGATCTCTTTCTTTGACATGGCTTCTTTCTCCATCATGTGTCCTTCATCATCCTCAACTTCATTACCTTCTTCATCCAACTCCACCAATGTTGCTTTGCCTTTGTTGATTGATTGTGCTTCATAGCTTGATGAAGATCTCCCCCTCCATGGTGAGTTCATGCTTGAACTATCTTCATTGATGGAACACCTTGGGCCGCTTAGCTCTAGGTCGATTTGTTCTTCATCATGTCCATGCTTTTCTTCTTCATAGTCCTGCATACAATCATACTTCTTATACCAAGGGAGTAGCTCATCAAATGCTACATCCCTTGATATCCTCAAGTCCTTTGTGTTTGGGTTGAAGCACCTGTAACCTTTATGATCATTTGAATATCCTAGAAACACACACTTTTCTGCCTTTGGTTGTAGCTTGTGCCTCAATTCACTTGGCACATGTACATAACAAGTACATCCAAATATCTTCAAGTGGGAAAGATCAGGTTTCTTACCATAATAGGCTTGATATGGTGTCAAGCCATGGATCCCTGAGGTAGGAGCCCTATTCATAAGATACACGGCGGTATTTGCTGCATCACTCCAAAACATGTTAGGTACATTCATCTCATTAAGCATTGCTCTAGCGATCTCGGCAATGTATCTATTCTTTCTCTCTGCTACTCCATTTTGTTGGGGTGTGTACCTGCATGTTACTTGCCTCTTGATGCCTTGATCCATTAAAAAATCAGAAAACTCATTTGAGAAATATTCTCCCCCTCCATCGGACCTTAGCTTCTTGATATATGTACCTGTTTCCTTCTCTACCATTGCCTTGAATGCTTTGAAACATGTAAACACATCTGATTTGTTTTTGATGAAATAAACCCAAACCATCCTTGTGCAATCATCTATAAAAGTGACAAAGTACTTGTTACCTCCAATGGATTGCTCTTTGGTTGGCCCCCACACATCTGTATGTATCAACTCCAATGGATGTTGGCTTATGTAGCCACTCTTCTTGAATGGAAGTCTCGCTTGCTTCCCTAGTTGACAAGATTCACATAAATGCTTCATACCTTGTCCTTGGAAGTTGGGAAGACCTTCAACGAGCCTCTTGAATTGCATTTCCTTCATTCTTTGTATGTTGATGTGACCTATCCTCTTGTGCCACAAGTCCAACTCCGAAATCCTCTTGTTTCCATATGTGAAGTAGACATGTTGAGTGGAATGAGAATTTACCTCCAAGGTGAAGAGTCTCCCTTGCTTCTTTCCTCTTGCTATGACCTTGTAACCTTGCTTAGGGTTCTCCACAAAGCATCCACCTTTGTTGAACCTTACTTGATAGCCTCTTTCAACCATTTGCCCAACGGACACCAAGTTCTTTGTGATAGTAGGTACATGCAAGACATCCTTGAGACATCTTCCTTCCTCCTTGTCATCCAAAGCTACATCTCCAACATGGGAGATCTCATGGGCTGTATCATCACCTGTTTCTACATGTCCCTTACCTTTGGGAACATGTAGATTAGTAAACCAAGAAGCATTGCAACTCATATGGTTGCTACATCCACTATCAATATACCAAGTGTTATCTACTTTGCTTGAATTCCCATTCATGTGCATCATCAAGAGATTGTCATTTTCTGAACTTGTAGAAGAATAATTACCTTGGCCTTTGTATGAAGAACCTTGATTATAGCTCCTTTGGTTTCCTCCTTGGTAGCAATCTCTAGCATAGTGGCCAAACTTGCCACATATGTAACATCCTTCACCATCTTGATTCTTGTTTTGTTGATGTCGTCCTCCTCTTCCTCTTGTTCTTCCTCTCCCTCTTTGTGATGAGGTGCCTTGGTCATTTCCTTGATTGCTTGAGTGGCCTTGCCTTCCTCCAAACCTTCCTTTGCCTCTTCCTTGTCCTCGTCTTCCTTTGCCCCTTTGATTACCTGCATAGAAAACTTGTGCATCCTTGCTTTTAGTTGAACTTCCACCTATGTTCATTTCTTCGGTGACCATGAGAGCAACCAATTGCTCAAAATCGGGAAGATTATCCCTTACATATACTAAAGTGGTAAAGGGTTTCCACTTCTCATCATCTCTCAAACCATTGAGAGTATAAGCCACAAGATCGTCATCGTCTACGTGGCTTCCAATGGATCCCAATGCATCTGATAACTCCTTGACCTTAAGTATGTAGTCATTTATGCTACTCCCTGAGCTCTTCCTAAGGTTGTTGAGCTCATTCTTGAGTGGGATCTTCCTTGCTTTGGTGCTTGTTGAATAAAGCCTTTCAAGTGTCTCCCATACCTTCATGCTTGAATCCAAGTCTTGGATATGGCCGATCATGCTATTGCTAATGTGTTGGGAAAGGATAAAGATAACCCTCTTGTCTCTTTCATTCCATTCCCTAAAGGTCCTTCTCTGGTCATTGGTTGGATTCTCATCCAACCTAGGTCTTGGTTCACTTCCACTAATCAACCCCCAAAGGCCCTTGCCCATAAGATAGTTGGAGACCCTAAATCTCCATGGTTGATAGTTCCCTTTGTCTAGCTTTTCAATTTGAGTGTTGAAGTCTCCCATATCTAGTCTTTGATACTTGACCTAGCCCTTGGCTAATGCTCCAATGTGTGTAAAATGAAAATGAGGCTCTGAGGTTACCTCAATCCAAAGCTTTCCTTAGATGGACACCTTGTGCTCTTTGAAACTTTGAGTAGAATAGCTCCCCCTTGATGTGAGCTACCTCCAAGAAGCTTTTGTTGATGCAAATCTTCAACCACCAACTCCAAGAGGTCTTCTTGCTTGTATGTGATGCCTCCAAGATGCCCAAATGCTCTGATACCACTGATGGGGAAAGTATCTCAACCCCTAAGCAACAACGAAGCGTGAATGACCTCCACAGGTATCCTTCTTTGACCTCTGCACACCAAAAATGCTCTTACTCGGAGCTTATGCAGAGAACTCCAGTGAGCTTTTTTAGACGTGTAGTAGACAGCAAGAGCTTTCCAACAAAACAAATTTCACTTAAAATGGATGCTTACACAAGGAGAAACAATGTCTACAACATGAGCTAGTTGAATGCTCACAACTGCCAGTCAAGCAGATACCTCACTTCACTCCAGCAAGCTTTTCTCAGAGATTATACAGAGAATGAATCTCAAACTTGGGTCAACTTTAGAGGATTCTAATAGCTACCCAATGACACCAAAATCATAGCAAATGGATACATAGAGAAGGAGAAACAGCCCTTACAACAGAGAACCAATGCTAACAACTCAGGGGTAGAGAGTTGCAACACTGCCTGCGCACACACATAGATATGCCTACTAAAAGAAAACAAACAAGCAAGCAAGGGGCTTGCTTATCACAACTCCAGCACTTAGTGCTCACTTTACATGAGCTAAAACTCCAAGAAGATGGGCCAAAAGAAGTCGGGATACATGCTCCTTTTATAGTGAGAAGTGTGCCCCTAAAATCTAGGAACTACCTTTCCAAATCAGCCTCCTAACTTGGAGGACTTAGTTGAGATGACTTGGGGAGTGGTTGAGTGACTTTTCCTGATGGAATCTCGTGGCTTTTGGCTTCCTTTGATTGCTCCACATGTCCATAAAAGAATCCCCACGAATTTGTAGCTTGAAGCTTGACTTTTAACAATTTCTTCGTGGTCCTGAGGATGAGTTTCTACTTTGTAGAAATACGGTGGACTATCTATAGAGTTGAGTCAAAACTGTTTGAGTTTTGGTCACTCTCTGTGATCAAAGGTGAAGAAGGCACTAAGGCCCTACTTAGGTTCTCTTCTGCAGCAGCGTATTTGACTGAGATGACATTCACTTGTGGGGGTGGCTGCTGAGCTAAGACACATTGAGGTCTCTATTGAGCCTGATATGGATAATTTTGAGGAGGCCTATAGTAATAAGGCTGAGCATTGTATTGGCCTTGATACCTACCTGGCTGTGCGTATGCTTGCGGGGAGTTCTGTCTCACTGGCTGTTTGTTATATGGGCAGTCCTGAGCCGTATGATTCGTGTATCTTCTCTCAATTGTACAGTATTGGCCACTAGGGTTGGCTTGTGTTTGTGTTGCATTGGGACACACATTTGCCAAATGATTTCCACCACAAGTGTAACAACGTACGTTAGTCGTTAACTTGGGCACCTGTTTACTAGAAACTCCTAATTTCTGGGCCACTTTTTCTACTAGGTCCTCTATCGAGTTAGACAATTTTGTGGATGCTAGAGAAGAACAATCCGAGTCCTTGTAGACCTTTGAGAGTTGCAACTCGTCTCCTAAGTTGTCCTCAATGTCTATACATATTCTTACACACTGCTCTAGCGTTCTGGGTTCTTTTAAGTACACGTAGGAGCGTAGTTTAGAGCTCAACAAGCCGTCTAGAAACAATGACACTTGCTTGGCCTGTGAGGGTAACTCTTGCATTGGACATCTTTCAACATATTGTCTAAACCTACGTCCTGCCAGTCTTACTGTTTCCTGAGGGGTCTGTTTGAAGCTATGAATCAACGAAGACGTGTCATGTCTAATCCCACTTTTAGAGAATTCCGTGATGAATGACTCTAAAAAGTGATGGATGTCCCTAAATTGCCTTTGTTGCAATGGTTGGAACCAAGTTAAAGCGGTATTCTTTAACGTTAGTCCGAATGCGTTGTATTGCGTAAACATGTCTTCGACTTGCTCTGCCCTCAGCACTTGCTTAAAGTCTGCGACATGATCATAGGGATCTCCTGTCCCATCAAAGTATTTTTTCATGGATTTTACTAACTGAGTGGGGGTCTCAATATTCTTGCGTGTTCACGTGGTCTAGGTAGACGAAAATCATCTCTACCACCTGGCATTCTTTGTCTTTCCACTCTCTCCGTGTTTATGGTGGTTCTATCTCTCCCTATGGGGTGATTGAAACTTACTTCAGGTCTATCTTTGTTTCTATCTCTTTGCATGCCATGGGCTGAGGATGTTCCTGCCCCCTGTTGGCTTGCGTTTACGTTTGCTCGTGATGGAGGGAATACCAAATCACCTCTCCATGTGTATGTATTTCTAGCGTGGTCAGGCACCACAAAGATTCTTTCTGAAGTCTCATCCAGGTATACAACCTTTCCAGGTGTATCCGGGTCTTTAAATTCGTAGATTATAATGGAGCCTACCTCACTAGGTTGTTCTGTTCTGTACCTCCAAAATGCTTCGTCAGTTTCTTTATTTACAAACAACTCTATGCTTCTGTTGTCTTGAGGGATCCACTCTGGAACTAGTACTTGTGTCAGTACAGATTTCTCTCTAGGTGTTCTTGGTTCTTCTAATGGTTCCTTTCCTTGAGATTTCGCTTCTCTCTCTAACTGAATCACGCCAAATTCATTGGTATTTTTTGGTTGCATACTTAAGATGTACATCGTTCCTTCCTTGTCTATGTATGCGTCTCTCTCAAATTTCACCACTGGAGGTTCCAATCCAATGGGTTGATCGGGGTTATGCATTTGCACCACTTGTCTTCTCAAACCATCCTCATAGATGCGGGCACCTAATCAGTTGGTTTGAAGAAAATCCAATTGAGTCCTATAGGGTCCTTCTGGTCTTTCTAAGTATGCTACATTTGACCCTCCTTCTGGTCTTTCTGTGCTAAATGCCATTTCTGATTTGCTAGTATCTGAGCTCTCGTAGGGATAACTAGTGTTCAATTGTTGAGCCCACGATCGTGGAGTAGTTCCTACACTTGCCTCTGATGATCTAAGGCTTCGCCGATCTGACTTACCTATGTGTTTGCCCGATCTAAGGTTCATTAATTTTCTTCCTTGCACGCTCAATACACTCTCAGATCGTCAATGATTCTTTGATCTTTACTTGATTCTTTTTAATTTTCTTTAGATTCTTGTCTTGATGTATGCGTCAGGAATTCGACTTTCTGTGGTACTTTGAGTTCTCGTTCCGTCAGACTTAGGTTCTTTCCTTTAGGTTTTCGTATCACACACCTCTACTTTAGTCTTGAACTTGATAAATTTAATTCTCTTGAACTTGAGGCGTTCCTATCGTCGTTAATCCACAATGCTAACGTTTATCCTAAGCAAAAAATTGAATGAGGGGGTTGAGTAATCTTCCAACCTCGAGTCAGCTTTTTTGGTTGCTCTGACCGTTCACGCCCTGAGGGGTGAAAACTCACAAATAGTTTTTTCTCTAAATATGAGCTAAGGGGTCTCCTATGAGTGCAATGATCCAAAAATTTTCAAAAAATAGCCCCAAAATTGGTCAAAAAATCAAACCCTAAAATTTGCGTTTGGGTGAGCAATCGCGATG
>CM035417.1:144151471-144219457 GCA_020310875.1 Ceratopteris richardii
CACAAACAGATGGAGAAATCGAGAGGGTTAACAAGGTAGTTGAAGATATGTTGTGTATGTATTTGAATGAAAAACAGGATAATTAGAGTGAATATTTACCCTTGGTTGAGTTTGCATACAATAGTGCATGGCATGCATCTATAAAAATGACTCCGTTTGAAGCTATGTACAGTTATAATTGTTTGACTCCACCTTTGCTTTTGGGTTTTCCAAACAAAGTAGAAGTGTCCAAAGAAATGCTTGATAAAATGGATGAAGAACTTGGGAAAATTAAGAAACACATAAAAGAAGCTCAGAAAAGACAAAATAAATTCTATGATTTAAAGAGAAGACCACTTGAATTTCAAGTTGATGATATGGTATAACGTAAAGTTAATCCTCACCGATCTAACTTGTTATTAGGGAAGGATCATAGACTTTCTCCTCGATATGCACGTCCTTTTGAAGTTTTGAAAAAGATTGGATCTCTTGCTTATTTGCTGGAATTACCTAAACATTTAAATGTGCATCCTGTATTTCATGTTAGCTTACTTAAAAGATATGTATCTAATGTTACTCATGTTTTGCAGGACAATTATAAGCTGAAGGATGATGGCTCTTTTGAGCTTCAACCTGAAATAATATTAGACAGAAAGGAAAGATTTCTTAGAAATAGATCTATAGTAGAAATTTTAGTGAAATGGCACTCATATCCAGTAGAAGATTCGAGTTGGTTGAACTTGGACGATTTTCTAAAACATTATCCTTCTTTCCAACTCTAAGGACAAAGTTCTTAAAGGGGGGAAGAATTATAATAGGCCTCTTTTCTAGTGAAATAATTCATTTTGAATGAATTTCATTGTGGGTAGTTTTCTAGTGGAATTTTGAAGGTGAAGATGAAAGAATTAAGGAAAACTCTCTATGAGAGAAAGGTAAAGAAAGCATAAGAGAATAAAAGTGCCTGTGTGAAATTTTTGTGAATCATGTTTTAAGTACCTCGTTCAGGGTCCTACATTTAGTTCATTATAAGAAAATGCCTTGATTTTACTCTCTCTCTCTCTCTAGAATTTTGAAACTTGCAGGGCTCAAAAGTGGCATTTGGAGGTGGATTTGGACCTCTGACCTCTCTAACACTATCATGCATATCGAAAAATCGAATAAAAGTGTCTCTCACAAGCTTAAGCTAATTCCTCTCGGTTTTTGAGTTACAAGGCTTTGAAAAGTGCCATTTTCCAACACTAAAAAAAAATAAAAATAATAAAAAAAAAGTGAGGGCTTATATAATTCTATTCCAATCTGTGATTCTGATGCTCACGTGTCACCATGTCTAATTATGGATATTTTTGGATATATCTTTTTGGTGTTTTTCTCCTATTTTTGACAGTTACGCCAAAGAAAGAAAGCACACTACGATTGCATGGCTTTTTGCGAAAGTTTTGGAGAAACTCAACTTTTTTCTAAATTTGGTGGATCGCACACTTCTTTGGGAGTGCAGCGATCAAACTCTTATATAGGGAGACCTGCGCATCAACATAGGGGATACACAGAAATCCGAGAATTATCTTGTGATTGAGGGTGAGAGTGAGAGTGAGAGTGTGATTGAGAGTGCGAGTGTGAATGTGATTGTGATAGCTCGGGGTTAGTCGAGAGGTAGAGGCTTGGTCAAGAAGCTATTGTCCAAAGCTATTGTAACCATTGATTCACATCTATAATATCAGAATTCTTCCTTCTCTGTTTCATATTTATTTCTACTCCTCCGCATTAGATTTTCTCTAACCTTGTGTAATCTCTGTGTTCTTCTCTCCTCTATTATTTTTGAGTGATCGAAAGATTGTGATTGGGGATAGATTGTGATTGAGGAAATGCTACATGCAATAACTAGGAGTAGAAGAAGGGGGGAAAGGGGGGGAGGGGGGAGAGTCCCCAAAGGTGAGGAACCGCATCCCCATCAAGCCCCCACAAGGAGCCCCTATATTGTTAGCACGGAGGGGTAGACAGTCATTGTTGCAGAGGTGCCTGAGAGGTACCCCAATGAGGCCTCAAGGAGCCCCTATATTGTTAGCACGGAGGGGTAGACAGTCATTGTTCCATCATTTTAGAAAACCTCAATACTCTTTCCCCCTTTTAGAGCCTTGAGGTCCTCTTCAAGGAGAGGTTCTAACTAAGGCTCGAGATGTGAGCATTAAAAGTCCATAAAGAAAAGATTACAACTTAATGGAAAAGCAACAAAAAGGGAATTCTAGGCATATGATGAATGCCAATAAGGTCCCAGTAGAGAAGAAATAGCTTCCCGTCAAAAGCTTAAAGGTACCTGATGCCTTAAGCTAGTATTTGGGTAAAATTTCTTGATAGGACTGAAATGGAACGCATTATGGATCGTCACTTCGAATGGCAGTTCTAGCTTGAAAGTGTCTAATCATCTAGAATTTTGTAAGGACCATAGCATTCATGACCTTCGTTGTGAGATTAGCTGGCAAACATTACATTCTATATGCTGAGAAGCACCAAATCCCCTTTAGTGAGAGATCTGGTTGGCCTTGGGCATTATTCATTTTGGTATAAGCATCATTGTACCTTTGTAGATGCTGCTTGATAACGTGTATCCTAGTGCATCATTGCTCCAAAAATACATATGTATTTGGCCTCACTTCTATTTTGCCCCCATGAGGGCCATTGGGGTTATATGTTCTTTGGCAATTGCCAATTCGAATGGGGTGAACTTAGTATTTGAGAGCGTTATGCTATTATACTAAACTTCCATAACTTCCAAGTGATCGCCCCAATCCTTTTGATCGGCTTGTACATGGGCCCTGATATAGTCCTCTATGCCTCCATTGAGACGTTTTGTTTTCCAATCTGCTTGTGGATGATAGGCTGATAAGCAGCAGAGCTGCATGCCCAAAATCTTGAACAAGTCCTACGTCATTGTGGTAAGAAAACCACATAATTGTCTGATATGATAGCTAGCAGAAGACCATGGTACTTAATATATATGTTTGAAGAAAATTTTTTTTCCACCGTAATTGAGGTAAGAGGTGGATTGGATGGAATAACATGAACCTTCTTACAACAGAAATCAACCACCACAAATACGATGATCCACTATGAAATCTATGCTGATTTCAGCCCACGGTCAGGCAGACAAAGTGCATAATCACCAAGAAACTAGAGGGATTTATATGCCTTGATTTCACTAGTTGTCAAGTAGGGTGAGACTCTTGAAGATCCACTATGAAATCTATGCTGATTTCAGCCCACGGTCAGGCAGACAAAGTGCATAATCACCAAGAAACTAGAGGGATTTATATGCCTTGATTTCACTAGTTGTCAAGTAGGGTGAGTCTTAACATACTACATGACATCCTCATGCATTCATGGCTAGACAAAATGTTGTGCCAATCGGTCATATGACTTCTTCTACCCTCCATCTCCTCTCAGATTGCAATCATGTGTTTCAAAAAGCAATCATTTTTGGGTGTCCTCATTGTAAGGAATGAGAATAGGGCCTCGTGAATATTATAAACCATCTTTAAGTTCATACAATCCTGCAGTAGTTTTACCCTTATGCAAGGCCATCACCATTTGGGCTATCCCTAGGTCCTTGTTAGTAGCTTCCCTTACCTTATTTAAGAAGTCTGATTCCACCACATTGGGAGCCAATATTTCTGGCATGCAACTTAGTGCATCTGGCATTGCATTCTGCTTATGAGGCTTATGAATGATATCTATGTCATATTCTGAAAGAGTGTCTTGCCACCTTGCTTGCATTTTCGATGATTTTGGCTATGTTTGGAAGTGTTGTAGGGTCAAATTTTCATTATGCATTTTGGCATGTTTATCTAAAACATAGTGCCACCATTAGATAAGTCAGCCATCTTACATGAGTAGTCCTCCCATGGCTAGGCAATCTATATACACTTCAAGGGCTTTGTAAATTCATGCAACTTTAGAACACGGGCCTGACTCATGACTTACTTCATAAGATGAAAAATTGTGTTTGATTTTGCACTCCATGAAAAATTCTGATTGCTCTTATTTAAGTATGTCAAAGGAGCCATAATGCATGAGAAGTCGTGGATAGCCTTCAAGAAACACTGGAAAAAGCCCACAAACTGAGTCACGGTAGTCCACACATAACCTTGACATTTCATCCTTCTTGGCAATCAACAACACAGGTGCATCATATGGATATTTACTAGTGGAAATGTATCTAGTAGCAGAGCAATCTTGTAGCTTAGAGGAAGAGCATTGGAAGTTTTCGAAGCCGAAGGGAAGCCCTATGAGAGCTCAGAATGCCTTGTACATGCAAGAGAGAATCATTTGCAAGTACGAGCAAAGCACACAAAAGTTTTGATTATATTGAAAGAGCCCAAAACATTGGACAATCATTACAAAAGAGAGAGGGCAACTTGCATCCAAAGCGAGGGCCTCGAGGTAAGGTCGCTCGAATGCTTGGAAGGCACAGAATGTAGCACTTGAGTTGCATGTTTTACAAAGTCTGCCTCATAACTTGCCCATAATTCAGTGCCTCAAGATAAACTCCCCAAGCGCTCCGGCCCCAAGATTGAAATCCAGGCCATCATGCAACAACTAGGTTTAGAGGATCCGAGAAGGGGGCTCGAGAGCTTCAAAAGGTGAGAAAGGACGTCCCAACATATCCTCAAGGTGTCTTAGAGGTGCTCGAGAGATACCCGAAAGTGTCTCTAACGAAACCTTGAGGATCCCTCGAAGTGCCCACATGGAGCGGCAAACAATCACCATCCTATGGTTCTGCCATTCCTAACAATGGCAATATTATCTTTTCCTTCGTCACTTTGTTTTAAAACAGTGATTTATGTATTTTTCAAAGAGGAAGTTCAGCCAAAGATTAATCTCTTTTCTAGCTTGAATTTGACTGAAAGAACAACTCTATAGGTGAAAGGGCATAGAATTCATGAGACTCGCGTATATCACAAAGCAATAGTTGGACTGCCCAAAAGTGACACTTGAAAAAGACTGCCCAAAAGTGACACTTGAAAAAGACTGCCCAAAGATGACACTTAAAAGATGTTCTACCAAGAAAATTGTCATCAAGCTTCCCTCATTAAGAGTCTCCCCCAATAAATGGAAGGACACTCTGCTTTCCTTGTATTCAATTGGACAATTTCAGATGGTATGGTGTCATTTCTGATGGTATCTTTATGTATTTATGGGACTCACTTGATGCCCCTAGAAAGATATAATTTTCTAATCCTCTTGATAGTTGAGGTTCCCTGTGGGATCCTACCTCCTACATAGTTATACTACCCTCATTAATTTATACATCTTCTTTGTTGTCTAAAAAAAAAGGGGCTACCCAAAGGCAGCTAATCTCATTCTGTGCGAAAGCTACCCAAAGGTAACTAATTTAAATCTACACGAAAACAACCCATTGGTCTAGGGCCCATAACACTTGTATCATAAAAAAAAGTTGAACCCTCACTCATACCTCTATAGACGAAGCCCAATTAGGCAACCTAATGCGTGCAAACATTAGATATTTATTCTTTTCTTTTTAAATGTAGGTTCGACAAATGTCTACTACCCATGCTTTAACTTTGAAAGTACAAATGTACAAGTGAATGGGCATAGTATCCATAGACCCGCCATATCCCACAAAGTAGGAGTTAGCCAAGATAGCATTGATGACAATTGGTTTATAGTATTAGCCAAAACTATTTCATGTTTACACCGAAGATTGAACTCTAGACCTTCACCTCAAGAGATGGGAGCCAAACCACTTGAGGTATGAGATGCGAACTTAAATATTTAATCCTTTTTTTTAAATGGAGGTTTAGTCGAAGCCTACTCCCCCGAGCTTTAACTTTGAAATTGCAACTGTACAAGTGAATGTGTATAGTACCTCCCGGATGTTGATATATTTAGGTAGTGATGTGTGAACACTCTAGGACCGTCGGGGCACTTTTTTCCCTCTTTAGGAGGTTTTTTTCCCCCGGCTTGTACATACGCCTATTGCCCTAATGGGCTACTTATTTTTGTACATTCTCTAGTAATACATTCAGTATTGTGTGTTTGTGCTCCAAGCTTCTTCTTCTTCCTTGTGCTGTTCGCGTGCTTCCGCAGACGTCTATCTCCAACAATTGGTATCAGAGCAGGTCGTCGCTTCTTCTAGGGCGCCATTGACACTCCTCCGTTTGCAGTCTCAGATTCGCACGAAATTTGGTGAGCATACTCAGGGTGTTTTCGAGATCAAAACCGCTTTGCTCTATCGTGCCGAAATCGCGATCTGAGCTCGTTTCGGCCTCCGAACGCACTATCACAGTGCTTGTGCAGGCTATTTCGTCCTTTTGTGCCAAAGGTATACACCAGTTTCTATTCGCCAGTTTAAGCGTCTCGAAGTCTGCTACAGGTCTAGCAGAACTCGTCTGGGCAGTTCCGTTCAACTTTTTGAGATACAGTCAATTTTCTGCATCAAGGTATTTTAGTCACTAGCCATGGCTGAAAGCAGTGATGTATTCCGTATGTTGGCTGTTGAGGATAAGTTGGATGGTACCAACTATCCATTATGGGCTTATATGATGCGACATGTACTGGTTGCAAAAGGATTGTGGAATATTGTGCAGGGTGTTGAAAGACGTCCTGTTACACCTGTAACGACAGGTACTGCAAATACAGGTGTTGGAGCTGATGAAGATGGTGTCGAAGATGATATTCCGCAGATTCCTGTTCGTGCTGTTGTTTCTGTTGCACCTACTGCAGAGCAGATTCGTTGGGATGGCAGAGATGCTCAAGCACATGCATTGATAGCTTTGTCTGTCAAACGTGCCACTATTCCTCACATTCGTTCTTGTAGAACAGCAAAGGATGCTTGGGATACACTTACCACTTTGTACCAGGCTAGGAATGAGGCTCGTGTTGCTTACCTCCGAAAACAGTTGGAGAGTGAGCACATGAATGAAGGTGATTCTATGGACAGTTTTCTTACAAAGATCAAAGACATGAAGGAACAATTGATTTCTGTTGATGAGGTTATACCAGATAGCTCACTTGTGCAGACCGTTCTGAATGGTCTTCCTGATTCATATCAGAGTTTTGCTTCTACTCTTCGGTTGATGATGAAAGGCAATCCAAATGCCTTGCCATTTGAGGAGTTAGTCTATGTTCTGTTGCAGGAAGATCAGTCCAGGCAGAACAGGTCCATTATGCATGTTGCAGATCAAGCTTTCTTGGCTAGTCAAAAGGGCAAAGGAAAATGGAGCTCTTCTACTAGTAAGCAGAAATCTGCAAATGCTGCACAATCGAAGAACCAGAATAAAGATGAGAAGAAATCAGAAAAGCAGAAATTTTTTTGCAAGTACTGTAAAGGAAATGATCATATCATAAAGAACTGTCCAAAACTGGCTTCTAAAGAGGCAAAGAAGAAAGAGGCTAGAATGGTTATTGCAGAGGCCTCTACACCAAAAACAGAGTCTGCAAATCTTGTGCAGGAAGAAGAATGGGTGTTTACTACTGTCTGTAGTTTTGACCCATCTTCTCATGATCAGTGCATGTCTACAGTAGACTCAGATGTTTGGTACTTTGACAGTGGGGCGACCAAACATATTACCTCGCAACGCAGTTTCTTCTATTCACTCGAGCTTGCCCCTACAGGGAATACTGTCACATGCGCCAATAACTCCTCTTATCCTATTATGGGAGTTGGTAAGATCATTCTGACTACTGCTGATGGTAGTTCTTTCACTTTGTCAGATGCTTTATTTGTGCCAGGGATCAAAAAGAACCTGTTATCAGTTCGGGCTACGCAGAAATTGCAGCTTGTCCATAGTGATGTTTGTGGTCCTATGCAGACACCCTCTTTTGGAAATTACCTTTACTTCGTGACTTTCATTGATGATTTTTCCAGGCAGGCATGGGTATATCCACTCAAAGCAAAGTCCGAAGTGTTCATGTGCTTCAAACAGTTTTTGGTTTTGGCTGAAAATCTGTCAGCATGTAAAATGGGCACCCTCCGTTCTGATCGAGGGGGGGAACATATGTCTTTAGATTTTAATGCAATTCTGGCTGAACGTGGGATAAAACATCAGTGTACAGTGCCGTATACACCTCAACAGAATGGAGTTGCTGAACGAAAGAATAGGTCACTCATGGAGATGGCGAGGTGCATGGTCAAAAGTCAGGCTTTACCACATAGTTTCTGGCTTGAGGCTGTCATGTGTGCAGCATATGTATTGAACAGGTGTCCCACTAAAGCGTTGCAGTCTATCACTCCATATGAGGCTTGGCATGACCCCAAGCCATCTGTTGCTCATCTGCGTGTTTTTGGTTGTTTGGCATATGCATTAGTGCCTGAACAACATCGCAAAAAATTGGATGATAAGGCAGTAAAATGTATTTTTGTTGGGTACAGTTCTGAAAGTAAAGGCTATCGTCTGTATCATCCACAGACTAAACGCATTTTGGTTAGTCGTGATGTTGTCCTTGTGGAAGATGCTATTCAGCCATTGCTTTCATGTACTAAGGAGACATCTGTTAGCTCCAAAGACATGTATGATACTTTGATGCCTCTTTTTACAGGTGGACAGGCTAGTGCTGGTCCTAATGAGGCAACTTCTCAGCCTTTGCAGGTTTCATATGATGATGCAGATCATTCCATTTTTTATGCAGATTTACATGATGCACTTGTTGATGAGAGAGCTGATATTGAGCAGGCAAAAACTATGCCAAAATGGCTGGTGCAGACTTCGAAGGGCTTTGTAAATTCATGCAACTTTAGAACACGGGCCTGAGTCATGACTTACTTCATAAGATGAAAAATTGTGTTTGCTTTTGCATTCCATGAAAAATTCTGATTGCTCTTATTTACGTATGTCAAAGGACCCATAATGCATGCGAAGTCGTAGATAGCCTTCAAGAACAATTTCAGATGGTATGGTGTCATTTCTGATGGTATCTTTATGTATTTATGGGACTCACTTGATGCCCCTAGAAAGATATAATTTTCTGATCCTCTTGATAGTTGAGGTTCCCTGTGGGATCCTACCTCCTACATAGTTATACTCTCCTCATTAATTTATACATCTTCTTTGTTGTCTCAAAAAAAAAGGGCTACCCAAAGGGAGCTAATCTTAGTATGTGCGAAAGCTACCCAAAGGTAACTAATTTAAATCTACACGAAAACAGTACATTGGTCTAGGGCCCATAACTCTTCTATCATAAAGAAAAGTTGAACTCTCACTCATACCTCAATAGACGAAGCCCAATTAGGCAACCTTATGCGTGCAAACATTAGATATTTATTCTTTTCTTTTTAAATGTAGGTTCGACAAATGTCTACTACCCATGCTTTAACTTTGAAAGTACAAATGTACAAGTGAATGGGCATAGTATCCATAGACCCGCCGTATCCCACAAAGTAGGAGTTAGCATTGATAACAATTGGTTTATATTAGCCAAAACTGTTTCATGTTTACACCAAAGATTGAACTCTAAACCTTCACCTCAAGAGATGGGAGCCAAACCACTTGAGGTATGAGATGCGAACTTAAATATTTAATCCTTTTTTTAGATGGAGGTTTAGCCGAAGCCTACTCCCCCGAGCTTTAACTTTGAAATTGCAACTGTACAAGTGAATGGGTATAGTACCTCCGGGACCCCCTGTATCCCACAAAGTAGGGGTTAGACAAGGAGACAACTTGGTTACAACTGGTTTGACTGGCCTAAGCCATTACATGTCTAGCCCGTGGTTTGAACCCTAGACCTCCGCCTCAAGAGGCCAAAGCTCAACCAACTTCCCTACTCAATGTGGACTTAAATATTTATTCCCTTTTTTTTAATGGAGGTTTAGCCAAAGCCTACTCTCCTGGACATTAACTTTGAAATTGCAATTGTACAAGCGAATGCGCATAGCACCCATGGGACCCCCTACATCTCACAAAGCAGGGGTTAGATTGCTCGAAGGCGACACACAGAGAACTCGTTTCAACAGAAATATCATGGTTTTACACTAACCTTAGGTGCCATTAATGGGGATTGAACTCTGCTGATAATAAGGATAAAACCGTCACCGAACAAGAAACGAAAGACCCAACCAACTCAGCTAACGCGCACAGACATAAATATTTATTTTGATTGTTTATAATAAGAGAATATTAATTATGTGTCCAAACTTCAGCCACACCGGCAAATTGCAATAGCACGTGTTTTGCCAATAATTTGGAACGTGGTCTGCCACTCGCGGCCGACAGAGTCACGACCCACGGGAGTTCTTGCAGGATCATCAGAATGGGATGTCATTCTGCTCGTCAGCAGTTGACGTTTAAGCTTACCTCATCAAATGCGTCATATTGACTTTGTCGAATTTCTGGGGACACCGTAAAGAATATTCGCTATTCTTCAATACTCATGGGTCATGCCTTGTGCACCGTTTATTCTAATTTTTTGCCTTTAAGTCCATTGCCCATTATTGCCGAGTGACATACCTCAGTGTTGTATTCTGATGGTGTAGACTCTACCGTGCCCTTCAATTTTGAAGGCTATCCACACATCGTATCTGTATTTCATATTTTTAATGTATTTTTTGAAGGTCTAATAAAATTTTTTACCTTATTTTACGACAAAAAATGGTGAAAATGGGCAATATGGCCGTCAAAAATCAACACTTGCTGAATCCCAACTGTATGCAAGCAACCCCCTCGGCCAAACTTCCTCTTTAAAAGAAATATTTAAATTTTCTGTATGCCAACTTGGCACTCAAAGTCTTTTGTTGCTTTCCTCTTGTTTATTTTTAATAACAATAGTATGATTATATAAATGGAGAAATGTACAAACACTCCAAGAGGCAAGAGGCCATCCCACCATAAACAACAACGGAGCTACCCTCACTGAGAGGAATGCATTAAAAATCTCTTCCTCGTTAAAGCGGAAAAAGAAAGGATTTCCATCTGTTGTAATGATTTTCAACTAGCAATCTAAGAATGCCACTATCTGAGCTGAGTGCATTGGATACATTCTAGATACAAGAGGCACTAGCTGAATGTGCTTGATAGAAATAAGGAAGCTCTTATTTCCATTACAAAATATTGCATTATTTCTACTTAATCACATATTCTAAAGAATGTATCCTCTCCACACATTTCATAACAACATGTCTAGATTCATGGAGCATCGGTCCAATTTATTGAGCTTGGGAAAATTATCTAAGTACAAGTACCTCTCAACAAGTTGCCAAACTTCTTGCGTTGAGGAGATTCAAAAAGCAGATGGGGAACATCTTCCACCCTACCATACAAACTACAATATAGACCACCATTAGGTATAATCATTCACTCTTGGGCCAATCCATAACCCATTGTGTATGATTAGCCATTGAAGGTAAGAGTGCTTGCTACAATTAGGAAAATCCCATAAGGTTTTAAATATGTAGTTCCATTGGCTAATTTTCCAACTAGTATCCTGTCTCCTATTCAGCTTGGGAGCAATCTTGGCAATAGACAACTTAGCTTTTTTGAATGTAGACAAGATAGCATTAACAACTTCAGTGATATGTAGTCTATTGTCTTGGAAAACTTTGAGTTTTCTTTCCAAAATCCCTTTGTGCATACAAAGGACCTGAAAACAAGCATGAGAAACATTAGTGTGGGTGTACAAAACATGATTGAGAATTACATTGTCATCATCCATGAAATCCTTCCAAGACTTGAATCCTCCTTTATGACATTTGTGTTGTGTGATGGAGAGGCTATAGTTATTCCAAAGGGATCACCACCCCACCCAAGGAGATTCCCGCATATAGAAGTTAGCATTAAAAGTGAGATTATGAGAAGGAGAGAAATGTTGGTTAGCTTTCATCCAAGCATACCACATTCTACAAAAAAAAGGAGCTTGCATCTGGAATAAGAATCTATGGAGACACTACAACATCCCACAATTCAATGAGATTTATAATTTTTAACACGAATCCTTTTCAAGTTCTTGGACAACAATGCAGACCAGTTATCATTGCTATACACACGTCTACAAATCCACTTAGTAGTCAAATTTTTGCACATCTTAACTAGACAAATAATACCAAGACCACCTTCAAATTTTGGTAAAAAACAAAAAGACCATGCAACCTTCGTGAATTTTCTCTTTTGAGTATTGCCTCCCCAAAGAAATCTCCTAAGCTCACCTATTTTCTAGCTTAGTCTTTCTAAACAAAACAATTGGCTCAGGCTACTTCATTTCCTCTTGTGTTTCTCTTTTTCTAAGTTTTAACTTTGTATTCTATTATAAGATTGTCCCTAGACTTGTTCTAGGATTGGAGTGGCCATCACTAATGAGAGCAACAACATAAGAGTTCCAACCACTCTCTTAGCTTGTTGAATTATCTTTTTTTAGGCAAACGAGAAAGATTATATTGAATTTATGATGGATGGATAATGTAGACTTTAAATCTATCAAATACATCTTCACACTCCTTAGGGGTAGTGTTAATGGCTTTAGGAATGTTTAAGCCATATCTAAATAAGGAAGTTTTACAAGAATACATCATTTGTTTACAAACATTAGAGAAGACAATATGATTCTTGTCTTTCCAAATATAACATAGAATGATACTTGTCCACTATTTCCAAAGAATAGTGTCAAGTCTAAAGCAAGCACCCAAAAAGATCTCTTGAACACCAAGCTTACAAGGAAGCAATGACTTGAAACAATTCTCCAAAAGCCTCCGTTATTTGTTAGCAGGTGTGCGTAAAATAAAAAGCCTCCCAAAGAGAGATGATAGCGTCAAGGATGAATCTGGATTTGATAAAGCATTTTTGCTTAGGGAGGATAATATTTTCCATTGTAGGGCTCAATCTTCTAACCAAAGTGGAAGCAAAAAACTTGTTGATAATTGATCTCCATTTGTTGAGATCATCTTCAGTTCCTTTTTTGTGAATGATTCTAATGACCCCATTGTTGATTAAGATAGGAAGGGTGCCTTTTCTAGTGGATTCTTTCTTGATCAAGAGAATATAGGGAGCTAGGAAGTTGTTTAACTCAATAAAGAACTAATTAGATAAAACATTACCACAAGGGATTTATCACGCCTCATTCTACTAATGGTTTCCAAAATATCGTCAACAAAGAGGGGTAGATCCAAGAGTTTTGCCAAGCTAAGACAAATCATTCTCTTCCTTTTCAAAGCAATGGAAGATACGGGTCTATGAATATCCGGTTGCCTCTTAGCAGTGCTAGAGAAAACATCAGTGAAGAAACTATATGTTACATGTATGAAGTTCAAGAACCCTTTGAAATTGGTTGGAGTCCAAGGCAATATCTCTACCAAGCATCTTAAGCTCATTATAAATCTTTTGTCTTCTATTGGCTCTAGTGGTCCTAGCAAGTTTCTTGTAGTGGGTGAATAGGTTTTATATCTCTTTCATGACTCTTTCCCAAGTACAAAAAGGGGAGTCTCCAAGGCTAAAGTGCAAGGTGATAATGTTTCTAGTTTTATGCTTGATAGATGTAAGGTTAAGAGGCACATATCAAGATGGGACTATCATACTTTATAGATGTAAGTACAAAAGGACAAAGGCATGGTCCAAGGTATGCTTAACACTTCATGGTCCATCTATGGTTCCTATTGTGTCGCACGGAGCTTCATTGGTACATGAATCTTTCATTGAATCTTGTGCCTTTGTGAATGAGTCTTTGAATTTTCATTTCTAACACTCCCTTCAGCTCTATTGCCCTTGGGTCTCTACATCATAGCATTTACTTGATAATCTACCTACTACCTTTGGCATTTTTGCCTTTGATGAGGTTGATTTAAAACCCTATCGAGAGGAGCCTTCGTTTAAGATAATAATTATCAAAAATGCTTTTAACAAAGTTGATCTTGGCTTTCACTCAAGTGTAGGTTCTTTTATAAAGAATAAGAATAAACTAAAGGTGGTTTTTTTTGTGGTTTTGCTTGCTTATTTCCATGAAGAATATATGAGGTCGAAATTGATGATGCCTTTCAAGATGGTTGGATACTTCTCTTTGCCTCACTTCTCCTATAATGGTTCCATGTTCAATGCTTGAACTAGGGATTATTTATACATCTACTATTGGCCTAGGAGGAAATATCTTTTACTGTCTTCATCCTCACATTCTAGAAACGATACTTACATGAACATGTTTCCTTAATAAATTGGGATCTTAGTTTTTTTACATGAGAAAATATGAGGAATGATGTCACACGATAGAGAAAGCAGTAAAGTCATGTGCATGACCATTTCTTCCATCTTATTAAAGATTGTTTTGATCTAGATGCTAGCATAACCAAAGCATGGACGACCAAAAAACTAGAACTTGTAGTACTTCTGCAATATTTGTAGTTACAATAGGAGCTATTTTAACACCTTGCACAATTTTCCGCAAGACTTTTGCTATTAACACATGGAACATCACAAACAACCACACAATATCTTTACCCATCCAACTTATCCTCACTAAGGGGATAAAATAGTCGTGCACCTCAACTTTGGAGATTATTTGCAACTCAAAATGTCATACACACACACACACACACACACATATATATATATATATATATATATATATATATATATATATATATATATATATATATATATATATATATATATATATATATATATATATATATATATTATGAAATGCATAACTTGAGGCTTTTCTTTTTAATGTGGTCCATGTGGCCTTCTGTCTAGCGCTCTATCACTCTAGTGTTCAAATAGTGAGGATTATTGAAGACTTCAAAAGAAAGGCATAGAATTGGTGCTTGAATAGATTTTGGTTCATAAACATAAACATAAACATTTTCACCCTAAACATAAACATAAACATTTTCATCCTATAGATACATAAACATTTTCATCCTATAGAAAAAGAAATATAAACATTTTCATCCTGTAGATTCATAAGGCTGAACAATACAGCTGTTCGTTTTGCGTCTCTCATGGCTAAAAAAAAAGAATGGAAAAAAAGGAACTTCATTTATTTGTGAATTGATTGAAGAAAGATGCTCGAAGTTTTTTTTTGTCCTTTCAAATAGAAAAGTAAAAAAAGAAAAAAGAGGGTACAGAAGGGCATTGCCCGTCGACGGGAGATCAACCCCCTACTTGGTTCTCCTTTCTCTTGCCTCTCTTGCTTCGGGATATGTGAAGGGTTGTCCCCTTATTGGTGGTTAGTGACTTGGGTCAGATGTCGGAGGACAAGGCCTCGAGTGCTTCTTTGGGACTCTTTGGAATTAAACCTCCTGTTGTCACTCTCCCTAGGGAGAACATTTTGGTTAACCAAGAAGAACTAAAGAGGATTTCCCTCATTGAGAAAATGCTTGGTCGTAAGCCACCTCTTGAATCCCTTTAAGAGTGGTTCTATTAGGAGTAGTTCTTGCGAGGATTGGTTGCTAGCATATGTTAGATTTTGCCAACATTTGAAAATGAGAAAATGACCTTCCATGCCCTCCAGGTTGGAACTCGGGGGTTATGGCACACAAAATTACACCTACTCTAGTGGTTCCTTAAGTTTCTCCCAAATAAATCAAAACCTCTGTGTTATCCACTTTGGGTGTTACTCCTTAAACTTCCTTAATTCCTTTATGGATTTATTAGGGAGATCCTTATGGCCATCAACCAAGCGTTGGCCTCTAGGAAAGATGTCAGTAGTTTCATCTATGAAGGTGTGGCATACTCATTCAATGAAAGATGACATCCTCATATCTTTGTTGAAGTGAATCTTAACTTGGATCTACCCTCCAAAATCAACATACACGTCGTGAAGAAAAACTTCTTGAATAGGAAATAGTATTCAAAGACTTGCCTAATGCATACTTTCATTGTGGGGTGCAAGGCATGAGGATCAAAGACAATCTATTAAGACAGAAATCATTGAGGACGAAAGAAATGAGGAAAATATGTAGATTATGGTTATCAAAGTCATTATGAGCTTAAGGGTTGAGATGTGTGACTATAAAGAACATTCAATGGAATCAAAGAAAGTTAAAGAAACACAACTTGAGGAACATAATATTGGGGCCTCCACTGAAGTGGGTTGCAAAAGGAAAAGAATCCCCAAAGGTGGTTTAGGAATGAGTCCCTCTCACTCATTCCCTGAAACAAATGCCTTAAATAATCTCGAAAAGGAGGTCTATCTTTTAAACTACCTAGTGAAATGAATTAATAGTTGCATGGTGAGGAAACCCAAGAGAATCATTCCACAAACAAACAAGGAAATCAAGAAGGGCACAACAAAGAACATAACCTTGATAGTAGGATCTTAAGTCATGAAGCTGGGAGGAAAAAAGAAGATCACAAGAAGAAAAAGGATCGAGTCCCTCCCCTCAAACAAGGCAACCATCAATAATGAAATTCACATCTCTAAACATCAGGGGCTTGTCTCACCCGTCAAGAGCGGCGATTCCTGGCCAGTGGTTCAAAGACAAGTGCCTCAACCTTGACTTTATCTGCTTACAAGAGATTAAAATCGATGGAGAGGATCTCCAAAAATGACTTAAATGCATTTCTCCGAACCACCTTTGGTTCTCCACTTCTCACCCTAGGGAGGCAGGGGGTGCTGCTATCGGTATTAGTCACTCCTTGTCTGGCAGTGTGACATCGACTTCTGAAGGTCGGAATCATCGTTGGATTGCTGCCTCTATCTGGTTCCCTTGTCAGTTCACTGTGGTCTCAATTTACGCCCCTAATGGAGAAACAGATAGAATTGATACTTGGGCTTCCCTCGACTCCCTCTCACATAATGTTCTGATTTGTGGGGACTTCAACATGGTTGAGTTTCCTGAGGACCGATGGAATAACAAGGGAAAAATTATTGACGGACAAGAGAAAAAGATATGGGATAAAATCAAGCTCCATCTCGACCTGGTCGAGGTGAAAGACATGAAGGGGTTCTCCTGGTCAAATCTCCAATTGGGGGACTCTTTGAGGAAAGCAAGACTTGATAGATGTTACGTCGACCAAAACACCATCCTCCAATGGGGTATTCCTTCGATTTCCCAACACATGGACCTGACTATCTTGGACCACTACCCGATTACCCTGTCTTTCAAACCAATTCCCATGCTCCAAAAAGCCCCTTGGTTTCATGCTTGTCAGACATCATTTTCCCTCCTCTCTGTCCATCAAGAAATTTCTGCAGTGTGGGCGGAAGCCTTTGCCTACTGTACTGAACCAGCTAAGTGTTGGAGAAGCGCGGTGGAAAGGACTCGAAAAATTATGATCAGGACCCAAAAGGCAATAAGAGATATCCAAAAAAAAAAGAAGAGAATCGATGTACTGGAGGCTCTCACGACTTGAAGAAGAGGTGAACAAAGGCAACTTACAATGCCAACAAGGTCTTTTGAAAATCAGGGGAAGACTAAGATTAGAGGAGGAGGTTCAAAGGAAAAATCTTCAAATATTCTTCAAAGATTGCTAGGCGGGGAAGGCGGACAAACCATCGAAAGAGATGTGTAACATCCTCAAAAGGAAACAAGCTAGGGAATCCATCCCCTTATTGGTCGATAACAATGGAACCGTATGTAGCACGGAAGTTGAGAATAGATCTATCATTGTCGAGCACTTTACCAATCTTCTCGGGGTCTCGGATCCTCTTTCCCTGCACAGGCGTGACTCCATGGCAACCATCTCAAGGGTTGCTCAATCTAGAATCCCATAGAACATGATTTCTGTATTGGATGCTAACATTTTCAAGAATGAAATTATCGAGGTTATTGATGCTCTTCCCAATGGGAAAAGTCCGGGTCTTGATGGCCTCACCAATGAGTTTTTCAAGCCCTTCAAACATGAGGTGGCCACCCCATTGTGTCTGTTGTGGCAAGAGGCTCTCTCCTTCGGTGCCCTCCCTGAGTGTGTCAATAATGGCGTCGTCAAGTTAATCTACAAAAGGGGAGATAAGAACAAAATTGAAAATTGGTGACCGATTACCATGCTCCAAACAGGATACAAAATAATTGCAAAAGTTATTGCCAACAAAATCTCTTGTCATTTACAGTCATGGCTTTGTGAAGTCCAGAAAGGTTTTATCAAAGGTAGATCTATACTTGAAGCAATTGCCGATATTTGGGAAGGCCTTGCATTTGCTGAGGAGTCTGCACAAGATCTGGTATTCATTAAGATCGACTTCGACAAAGCGTATGACAGATTGGAATGGGAATTTATTCTCCAATCATTGAAAGACCTTGGATGTAGCCAAAAGTTCATGAAGATGGTTTCCACTCTTCTTGGAAATGCTTCAACTAGAATAAATATCAACGGTAAGCTCTCTGAGCCCATTCGTTTAAAAAGATCAATCAGGCAAGGCTGCCCTCTGGCTCCATTACTCTTCGCCATCGCCTCGAATGGACTCAGTCGCCTGTTAAAGCACCACATGGACGCTGGCAATCTCAAGGGTCTTTCCCTACCTCTAAATCACGGCCAAATGATTGCAAGACTCTTTGCCGATGACATGAATGCCTTTGTGCATAACGATATAAACAGCATTGAGGTGTTTTGGTGGTGCCTCGACACCTTTTGTGTGGCATCAAGTTCAAAAATCAACCATGCTAAAATTGCTTTTAGAGCAATCAGCGGACCTACACCCCAATTTTTGTTAGATCAGGGTTGTCAAGTTATCCCTAGAGGTCAAGTCTTCTGTCTCCTCAGCATTCCGATGGGATTCAACATCTCAATGGAACCGCGATGGAACTGGGTGCTATCCAAGCTGGATAGCAAACTAAATCATTGGAAAGGTATGCAAGTCAACTTAGCAGGGCGTGCTATGGTTGTTAACACATTTATGTTGTCTACAACTATTTACTTTATCTCGTGTTGGAGACCTAAGGAGAAAGACTTGGCCAAAGTGGAAAGAATCTACAGAAACTTCCTTTGGACTAGGGACCCCAACAGGAGGGGGATTCCCAAAATCAAATGGGAAACTTGCATTAGCGATAAAGACTCAGGGAGATTGGGAATTTTGGATATCATTGGGTTGGCTGACAAGCTAGCGGCAAAGTGGCTTATCAAGGCGTGGAGCAATAGTGAGTCCTCTTGGGCTAAATTGATCTTCAGAAATAGGGAAGACCTTACCTTAGTTGGCCATCCTGGTTGGAAGGACATAGGGATTCTCACGCTTTTGTTCTCCCCCCACCCGGTGTCCCCTAAAGGCTCTAGCCTCGTGTGTTCCTTATGGAAGAGTTGGAACAAGGCCAAAAAATTCATCAGAATTAGTGATGAGTGGAAGTGGGTGGCTGGGATAAGACAAAATGACTATATCTGGTTTCCAATCGACGACATTAGGGGGGGTGGAGTCTTGGAACCTCCAAGCTGCAAAGCGGCTATGGAACAAGGGGTTCAAACAGTGGAAACAACTCTGGAAACAAGAGAACAGCTAGTGGATTAGGTTCGAAGACTTGGACCCGAGACTTAGAGTTACCCTTGAGGAATGGACTCTTCTTCAAGGCAGGTGTTTAGCTTGGGACAGCTCAACTACCCGCCTTCTCTATGGTCAGGATCTTCCTTGCTTGGAGGGCCTCAAATGGAGCAATGGTAAGAAACTATCCAGAATCCCCAACTTCAAAGAGAACTTAGATATTCATCACACTCTTAACAAGAGATGGTGCCTTTCTTGGAACAAACTTTGATGGGAACTAAAGTTCATGTCTATTTGGCACCCCTTAATTGAGATCAAAAAGTCTGTTATCATGTGGCAGATCTTGCACAACGGTATCTGGTCCAATGCAAGGGCTAACAAAATCTGTGGTGTGCCGCCATGGTGCAAGCGTTGCCATCGATGCATCAAAGATTTAGCTCACGTGTTCTTCGATTGCCCCAAATCCCATGTTATCTAGTGTCGCGTGACCCGAGTATTGAGACTCACGAACCAAATCAATTGGCAACAGGTGCTATTGGGTGAGGCGTTCGACTGCTCGTCAAGACTGTGGAATGCCATCAGGGGTGAGATGCTTTGGAAGATTTGGAGGGAGCGTTGTACTATCAATTTTGGCCAAACTCCTAAGGAATGGTCAATCGAGAAATCCCTATTTCTTCTAGGTAAAAGAATCTCCCAAGATTTGTCCACCGTTTAGACATCACTGTGTTTATCTCCTCGAAAACAACAAGTTGAAGCCCAAATGGGTCCCACATGAGAGTGATGATAGATTTATCCGCCTCACTTGTAATGCCCTCTAGCTTGCCATACTCCTCCCCTGCATTGTGGCATTTGGGAGGTCCCATGGGCACTAGTCCCATTCACTTGTAACTTTTCTTCTCTATTTTAATTAAAGTCCGGGAGAATAGGCTAAGGCCGAACTTCCTTTTATTAAAAAAAAAAAACCTTGATAGTTATAGGATCTATGATTCCTAATCAGGTTTCAAAATCATTTGCGGTGGTGGTCTCTCAAAAAGTACAACATCGCATAGGATTCCATTGGAAGAGCCCCTTCAAAGTTGACTCATGTGTCACCCTCAACTTCAAGAAGAAGAGACAAAAATAAAAACAAAAAAGGGAGGGACAACTCCTTGACTAACAAAGATCTCTACCTTCGTAAATTATTAATGTTTCCTTCGATGTTCGAGGGCTTTCGGACCCCTCAAGAGCAGTTGTGATTCGTCAATGACTTTGAAATAGAAGTGTCAAAGATCTCTACCTTCGTAAATTATTAATGTTTCCTTCAATGTTCGAGGGCTTTCGGACCCCTCAAGAGCAGTTGTGATTCGTCAATGACTTTGAAATAGAAGTGTCAAACCTAGACTATGGAAAAATCTCGATATATCTACATTCGTAGAATATATCGGATGTATGATCACTTGCCAAAAAGTGTTGGTTAAATTATCCATTGATAGTAGCTTCCTCGCTTACTAAATGCCCTTTAAGATCTTTGAGATGATAGACATTTGCTTGATGTCATTTATGATAGTCAAACAACCTCAGAAACTTTGGTGTATGGATAATGGGACGTGGGCCGCACGTTACGTTTTGTCCATATTTTGGAACGCCGACCGGCCACGCGGGTTCTTGCAGGCGTCAGAATTTGATGTCATTGTGCTCGTCATTATTGACTTTTAAGCTTACGTCATCAAATGCGTCATTATTGACTTTCTAGAATCTATGTGACCATCCTAAATAATATTCGCCATTCGCCAATCGTCATGACTCATGGGTTTTGTGCACCGTTTATTCTATTTCTCTGTCTTTATTCTTCGGCCGAATTTCCTCTTCAAAATAAAAACTTTCACCTTTCTGTATCCCAACTTGGCACTCAAGAGTCAAAGTCTTTTGTTGCTTTCCCTCTTGTTCTTTTTCTTTTTCTAAGAGTGGATTCAGATTGGGCTCCAGAACCAACAAGAAAAACGAGTTGTTCCACTTGCACAATGAGCGTCTTGAGAAATCCTCCGGCCTTCTATTCACACAGGCCGGTGGAACACAATAATAATAATAAAATCACAGTGAGCATATGAATTGGGAGCATAATTGGGAGCGTGGAATATTGGAGTGAGCAGATGAATTGGCAGCTAACGGTTCTGATCAATGCAACACTATATCTTTTATTTCAAAAAATGCCACGTAGGCATGGAACTGAGCTTGGGTGGAGGGGGGAGGTCGGAACAAAGAAGCGTAGATTGTTTCACTTAGTCAACATTACTTAGCAGTCTCAAATGGGCTGCCGCCACTCAGTGTGAAGCAATTCCGCCACATGGAAACCAACCATTCGATTATGCATGCAGAAGGCAAGTTCCGCCGTGCAATGTGAAGCTGGCCTAAGTTCTAACTTTCTATTTTATTTTAAGATTGTCCTTAGTCTTGCTGCAGTGGTCATCACCAATGAGAGCAACCACATAAGAGTTACAACCACTCTCTTAACTTGTTGAATCATCTCTCTTTTTTTTTTTGAGGAAAATAAGGAAGATTTTATTGAATTTATTATGCCAAGATAAGGTAGGATTTAAATATATCAAATACATGTTCAGTTCCTTAGGGCATAGTGTTAATAGCTTTAACAATGTTTAAGCCATATCTAAGAGCACATTTTTCCAAGAATAGACAATTTGTTTTCAAACATTAGAGAAGACATAATGATTTCTCATCTTTCTAGATATACCATAGAATGATACTCCTCCAATGTTTCCAAAGAGTAATGTCAAGTCTGTAGGAAGCACGCAAGAGGATCTTGAACACTAGGTTTACGAGGAAGCAATTACTTGAAAGAGTTCTCCAAAAGCCTCCATTACTTTTTAGTAGGTGGGAAAACATAAAAATCCTCTCAAAGAGAGATGATAGCATCAAGAATGTATCTCGCTTTGATAAATCATTTTTGCTCATAGAGGATAATATTTTCCATGATAGGGCTCAATTTGAGTCAAGATTAAGTCGTTTGGCATCAACATAGAAGCTTAACATTTCATCAAACATCACATCTCTACTTACCTTCACTTCTCATGTGAGTGGGTTGTAACATTTATATCCTTTTTGCTCAAGGGAATACCCAATGAAAATATGTCTTTTTGCTTTTCATCAAAGTTTCATCCTAAACTCATTTAGAACATGTACATATGCAATACAACCAAATACTTTCGTATGCAATAAGTTTGGCCTTTTACTTGTGAACTTCTCTTCACGTGTAACTTGATGTACAACAGTAGTCAGAGTCTTATTCATGATGTATGCAATAGTGTGCAGAGCTTCTCCCCAATAGCAATGAGGCTTCTCAGCCACAAATACTCTTGTTATTTCTATAGTATGTCTATTTTTGTGTTCAACAATGCCATCCTATTGTGGTGTGTACTTGCATGAAAATTGCTTTCGAATTGCATGACTTTTTAGGAAACTACTCAATTCATTTGATATGTATTCACCTCCTCCATAAGATCATAATGTGTGAGTATACTTCCTTGTCTCCTTTTCTTCCATAGCCTTGAAATTTAAAAGTGAGTAAACACCTCACTCTTCTCCTTCATTAAGTATACTTATACTTTTCGTGTATGTTCATCAATGAAAGTGACATAAAACCTACAACCTCCCAAAGATGTGGCCTTTCCAAGACCCCAAACATTTGTATGTACTATTGCTAGAACTTTCTCACTAACATGTTTGTCATGCAGAAATGATGCCCTTTACTATTTACCAAATTGACATGTTTCACATACCTTTTGCATCTCTACAACCTTGAAATTTGGTTGTCCATTGAAAAGCTCCTTTGACCGCATCAACTTCAGCCTTTATAAATTTGCATGTCCTATTCACTTGTGCCAAATCTCTATGTCAAGCAATAACACCTGAATCTTTTGCAAACATGGCTATATTCATTTCAAGAATTTTCACATTCAAGGTGAACATCCTACCCACTTTGTTCCATTTGGCAATGAACCTTCCAATATCTTTGTACTCTTCTACATATAAACCATTAGCATTGAACTTAAATTGTAACCCCTCATCCATTGTTTGTCCAACAAAACTAGGTTCTTTGTTATATTGGGAACATGTAGTACATCAACAAGATGTATGCTCACCAAATATTACCATTCGATTTTGAAACATCAATAGACATTGTATTCATCATGTGATGTTGGATCATGAATGGCTTCTCCCAATCAATTGCACTTGTGGATCCATACTTGTTTTGTTTCTTTCTGTAGTTTTGATTCTTCGACCTACAATCACGTTCAAAGTGATGTGGTTTACCACAATTCTAGCATCCCTTATTGTCATTACCTAAATCGTTTCTTTGGAAATTTATGAGACCTATGTGGCTCTCCTGCCCTAAAACTATCCTCCACCTCTAGCATTAGTCCATTGTTTGCCTTCATCTTGGGTATTGTTTCCTCTTCCTCTTCCTAAGCCTCTATCTCAACATCTTCCTCTACCAAAGCAAAATATGTGCTGAGAACTAGATTTTCCATGGGAGTTTGAGTCTTCACCAAGCTTCATTTCTTCAATTATCAGCATGGACACAAGATTAACCTAATTTGGAATATTCTCCATGGTTTGAATAGAAGATCAGATTGCTTATATGCAACTCCTAAACCATGAAAGTACACTTCAACCTTATCATCATCATCTACATTGATGACAATAGATGCAAGTAAATCACATATGCTTTTGAGTTTTAAGGTGTGTCACTTATTGACATGCTCTTCTTATCCAGTGTATGAAACTCATTCTTGAATTGAAAATTTCTTACCTTTGTATTCATCTCAAACAATGTGACCAAACTATTCCACACCTCTTTCTGAGTGTTGGCATGCTGTATGTGCCCAATCATGCTATCTTGTATGCTAACATACAGCCGATACATTAACTTCTGTGCGCCTTGATTCCACTCTTCATATCCTCTGAACTAGTCTATAGTTTGATTTCTCTCTAGTAATTTCAAAGGGTTTTCATTGTCTCCTTCGATGCACTTTCCAGTAGTCTTTTTCCATGTGAAAATTTGTTATTGTAAACCTCCAAGCATGAAATTTGATCTTTTCCAACTTATTGCTCATAACTTGACTCATTTCATCAACATTTTCCATTTCTATAGCAATTTAAAATACCACAAAAACACTACTAGTAGTACCTCTACATGAACATTGTCACACTATGACATGATAGTTCTCCACATGCCGCACATAGTACTCCACATGGGACTTGTAGATACATAGAAATCACATAGCATACACAAATCACAAGCACAGATATCTTGGGTTTTACAAATACGATCAAACTTCAAGTCTGTGGCTAATTAGGTGACTATATGTTTTATTACAGAACATATACAAACGTGCCCGATGACCATTTGGTCTTTCACATGGACACTAATGGTAACAATCTCCCACCAAAAGCCAATATGGCCAAAGTTATTAACAAAGAAGAATAAATAATGACAAAGAATCCTCGAGTGTAAGTATACAAATTATACCTCCCACTTGATGTGCATGTTACAATGTACAAGTAACTATGCAAGATCAAGAATCAAGTAGCCCCCATCAAGTGAAAATAGTGCCAAAAGCTATCATGCAGTAGATATTTAGCCAAAGAACTTACAATATTATCTCAAGTATGAAACTTTTGAAGAATAATGCGCTTAGTGGCTAAATAGTCTCTAATGAAGTGATACCTCACCTCTATGTGATTGGTCTTTGCATGATAGGCTAGATTCTTAACCAAATCAATGGCACTCTAACTATCACTAAGCAAACGAGTACATGCTAAAGTCCTTTTAGTGCCATTAAAAAATTTATTGACATATGAAAGTAGTAGATACAATAAGATTATTTTGTCTTTTGGAAAACATAAAATGAGACTCCTTTGATGTCTTTGATGCCTCTTTCGTGATACTCATGATTGTCTAATGAATAAAAGCATAAGGAAACAACATTTAATAGAAGTGCTTTGAAAGATATGTAAAGAAAGATTGTGACCAACTTCGATGAGCATCTAAAAGAATGGTCCATTGATAAATCTTTTGTATTGATAAATAGAAGAATATGTAATTATAAGAAGTCCTCTTTTTTCAAAACCATAAGTTTTTATCTTGGAAAATAACAAGATCAAAAGTGAATGGAATGCTCATGAAAACGACGAAAATTTCATTTTCCTTCTCTCTAACATAGGTTTCCTACCAAATTCTGCCCATCCCCATTCTTACGCCTTACTATGCATCTCAAGTAAAAAAGGACCGATCGAGTCAAAATGCAATTCGTAGAGTGTCACATTTGTACACAATACTTACATACATACACAGTTGCATATATACATACGTACATACATCATAAACATGCATGCATATATTCATATATAAAATACGTTCAAAGACACATATATATATATATATATATATATATATATATATATATATATATATATATATATATATATATATATATATATATATATATATATATATATAGAGAGAGAGAGAGAGAGAGAGAGAGAGAGAGATAATCATGTGTGTGAAGAAAATCATGATCTGTAGTGGAGCTTTCCTCTTACATTGGACTTTATTTAAATTAGCAATATCCGGCCACTAGTCCCCTTCATTCCCTTTTTCTTTTTACGTGCTCTCCAAGGCTGAACAAAAGCGGTGCACTTGACCCATTGATGGAAATGAAGGAACTAGCCCTCCCGTGGAGAATTTTCCATCTAGGAATTGAGAGCTATGCCAAAGCCAATAAAATATGAAGTGCCCCCCCATGTTACAAGCAATGTTTCAAGTCACGAAGATCAATCAATTAGAAGGAAGATCTTCTTGGGGAATTGATATATTGCTTGGAGATCCCAAGGAGTGGGCCATCGAGAAGTCATGTGTAATCCCCCACTCCTTAGGAATTAAGAATCATGTGTAATCCCCCACTCATATATAAGAATCATGTGTAATCTCCATTTCTTCTCCTTTAGAAATAACCATAGGTTTTTTAATTTGATTTCCATGGCCTCGACCAGGTTGGGTTCTTGATTCATAATTTGGTGAGAATTAACCATCCATTTGAAGATGATAAGTGTTTCTTTAAGGCTTACAGATCTACAATTCCACCAATTTCAGTGTTGTTGCCAAGGATTTGATGCTTATATTGGTGGAAAGGAACCTTTTGGAGCCAACTGTGAAGCAAGAGAAGGGACCATAACACTTATATAGACCTAGATGCTCATTTGAGCATCAACTAGGAAGACATGCAATAAAGTGTGAGTTGATCAATATTATAAGTAGCATGTGAATCTTTGGGTATGGAAGATTAGGACAGAGTTGTCCTTGCAATGGATTCTTTCCAACCATTTGTTTCTTTACCAAAGCATTACAACATTGTATCATTACAGGACTAATGGAAGAGGACATCATAAATAGCAATTGATTATGTTGCACAATTGCATACTATGAAACATTATCATGCTCCAATTGAGCACTACAATATATAAATTACAGATTAAGAGATCAATGCAAAAAGGTAACATGTGCATAAAAATTATGGTTGTTGAGATCAATGCAAAAAGGTAACATGTGCATAAAAATTATGGTTGATCTTGATGTTTGTTATCAGAGATTCACTTTTCTATCTTTCACGCCTTTAGAGGAACACTCAGAGATAGAGCACAATTTCATACTATGAAACGTTCTCATATGCTTCAATTGAGCACTACAATCTAAAAATCACACGAATGGTAACAATATTTTTCTTATGCATTTGATGATAGAGCTTCAGAGATCATCTAAGAGGGCACTCAAGCTTGGTTTTCTCTCTATGGAAGAGTTGGAACAAGATTAAATAGTTTGTCAGGATCAATGAAGATTGGAAATGGTCGATCGATATTAGAAATAATGATTTGATTTGGTTCCCAATCAAGGGCATCAGAGTGTGGAGTCTTGGAACCTCCAAAAAGCTAGGAAGCTTTGGAACAAACATTTTTGTTTGTGGAAGCACCTATGGAACCAAGAAACATGCCAGTGGTTTAGATTTGAGGACATTAATCTAGCTATAAGAGTGGACTATGAAGAATGGTGCCTATTGCTGAGTAGATTCAATGCTTGGGAGCGCTCGAGGACTCGCCTCCTCATTGGTCATGAATCTCCTCACCATGAGGGTCTTAGATGGCACAATGGTAGTAGCCTTGATAAAATTCCAAGATTCAAGAAGAATGTAGACTTTCATGTCACGTTTAATAGGAACTGGTGTCTGGATTGGTTGGGCTTGAGGTGGGATTCTAAGTTCCAATCCCTATGGCATGCCTTTATCGAGATTAAAAAGTCAGTGCATATGTGGCAAATCCTCCATCGGGGAATCTAGACCAATATAAAAGCTAATGAAATTTGTAGGGTACCCCCACGGTGAAAATGTTGTCTACGTGGCAATGAGGACTTGGGACACCTCTTCTTTTTGTGCCTCAAGTCAATATGGGTCTAGTGGGCCCTTGGGAGAATCATGTTGTTATAGGGACAAATGAATTGGAAGCAAGCTTTGCTGGATGAAGCGATCAGATGTTTCTCAACATTGTGGAATGCTATAAGAGGTGAGACCCTCTAGAAGATCTGGAAAGAGAGGTGCGTTGCCAATTTTGGAAGCCTTCCTAGAGAATGTTCAATCGAAAAATCTCTTTTCCTTTTAGGCAAAAGAATTTCCAACTGTAAGAATCCCTTGCCGTTTAGACATCATAGAGTGTTTCTCAGCATGAGCAACAAGATCAAAAGCAAGTGGAGCCCACATGGAATGGAAAAGAGGCTTATGAACCTTCTTTATGAAGCTCTCTAGTAATGTATAAGCAACCCCTACTTTGTGGGATTTGGAGGGTCCCATGGGTACTAGGCATGTTCACTTGTACAATTATTATTTCTATTGATTAAAGTTTGAGAGAGTAGGCCATTGCCGAACTTCTTTTTGGGAAAGAAAAAAAAAAGCAAACATGTGCATAAAAATTATGGTTGTTCCTGATGTTTATTATCACAACTTCACATTTCTACCTCTCAGGCCTTTAGAGGAACACTCAAAGATAGAGCTAAAGAATTGGATGGATTGGACTAGAGCTAATTGTGCCATCTTCCTATGTTGTCAAGCCTTGGGATCATATTCCATCTCCGAGCATATGCATGTCCATGGAGTATTGATAAGAAATTCTCATATACTGCACTCTAATTGATCTTAAAACAATGACTCACTTAGAAGCTCAGAAGCAAATCAAATAATTGTGCATGCCCCCTACCTCTTCGTCATGTGCTCTTCTTTATGTACACTACGCGCTCTTGTTTCATGGCTCATGCAAATTGCGGTTTGCATGTAACGTCCTCTTCAATCGTCATGCAAATGCATCTTATAACACACTTGGATGAACTTATGGAGTGCTGATTTCGTGTTTGGAATTCCTCTATCGAGTACACATATATGAGAGTTAGTGTGGCATGCCTTTAAGTCAGGTATACCCATCTATCTAACCACCACATGTAGTGAATAATATAATGGAGGAGAGAATAATTGTGGGGAAATCAAAGTGAGCTTCGTTGGCATGACCGAAAGGTAGAGAAGGTTTACATAAAAAGATTTAGCTCTATCTAGTGGAATCTAACTAATGCAAACTCTTGTCAGGATTTTGAGTTTACAAAGTCAAATCGACTAGAAACAAGCGTTACTTGGAGGAGCAATAGGCACCTCTTTTGCTTTGTGGAATTCCATCAAAGGCGAAGCGCTTTGGAAGATATGGAAAGAAATTTTGTAGCCAATTTTGATGATTATCCGAAACAATGGATGATTGATAAATCCTTTCGCCTGTTAGGCAAAACAATATGTAATTGTAAGAAGTCTCCTCCCTTCAGACACCATAGGGTTTTTGTCTTGCAAAATGACAAGATCAAAAGTAAGCAGAACACCAATGAAGATGACAAAAAGTTCATTTACCTTCTTTGTAAATCGTTCTAAAACATAGGTTTCTGCCAAATTTGGCCCATCACTGCTGTTGTGCCTTTTGGGTCGTCTTACCCTATTTTGTGAGACAAAGTGATATCCCAAAAACAATATGATCCTTCACTATACAATTGCATTTTTATTAATCCAAGCAAGGGAGACTATACCTCGAACGAACTTCCTCTTTAAGAAAATAATTATAAAAACAAAAAGACCTAAATATATGATCAAACAACCTTCAATAGATACTATGCATCTCAAGTTAGAATTAATCTAACTATATGGATCAAGTCAAAATGCAATTCATAGAGTTTCACATATGTTCACAATACTTACGTATATACATAGATGTACATATACATACATACATTCATCATAACATGCATGCATATATTCATACCAAAATACGTTCAAACACACACACACACACACACACACACACACACATATATATATATATATATATATATATATATATATATATATATATATATATATATATATATATATATATATATATATATATATATATATATATATAGTTCAATCAATCAATCTAGATCAATCATAAACATGCATGCACTATAGATCAATCAACCAAGAGCACTACACTATAGATCAATCAATCAATCTAGTTCAATCAATCTATATCAATCAATCTAGAAGGTTGATTGTTCCCTTGGATGCCCTTTGGAGTGTGACTGGAGGTCAAATCACCTGGATGTGATATGAACTTTGGTGATTCTCCGAAGAAGTGGTCCATTGAGAATTAACAATCAAAGTGTAATCCCATATACTTCTAGCATAGGTATCTTTTGGTAGGTAAAGCACCATTTGACATAAAAAATAATATAGAGCTTCTCTAAGGTATGCTCTATCATCTTGGAGAGCTTCATTTGACTTGGAGTATTGTGCATGAAATTCTAGGCATCCGAAGGTTCTTCAAATGAAGTAAGGCACTTCACGATATCCACCCCCTGAACCTCCATATTCTTTGATATATGCCAATCGGGGAATCCATGCCTAAAGTACAACCATCATTGTATGGAATCAATCTATGTGACATGCTTGGTTTTGAGTATTTTTGGTATTTCAAAAAACAGTCTTCTCATTTAAGGTTTTAGAGTATTTACTTTGGATAGGGCAAGTGCATGAGTGATATCATATACATTTATATTACTTAATTACATCTTCATGTTCAATATGATGGCCTCATCCCTTGAGACCACCTTGTGGTCTTGTTGTGAAGTAGTAATGAATATATTCTCCTTTTCAAGTCTTATAGCTTGGCTTGTATGCCTCATTACTACACACATTGCCATTATATTTGTAGCACAAATCCAATCTTCATGAACGCATGTTTTCAAACCTAAATCATAGAACTTGAGATACAAAGCTTTAGACAAATCATTATCTATGGCATTAAGAAACAAAGAAACCTTTTCACAAGCTATGTTCTTTTGATCAAGTGGAGATAATTCCTTGAATTCTCTCTCAAATGCATCTAGGACCTCCGAGACTCATACGGCTCTATGCGTATGTACCCATTCTAGGAATATTACCTTTGAGACTTTTGTTATCGCCATGCCCTCGTTTTCAAGCTGGCTCAAATAGTCAGGTTGGCCCCTCCTCCAGACCAAGTTCACCAGGTCTCAAGTGGTATTCAAAAAGTAGGGAGCAATGATAGAGAAGTCAATCTGGTAAAGCTTAGGGATGCTCATGGAAGAGAGGGAAATTAACTTCTTAGGATGAATTATCTGTTATCTTGGCCCTCTCTTTTTTTGACCCCACATGGACTTGCAATGCACAACCCTAGCATATTTAAGTTTCTTGTTTGGAGGGTGAAGGGACATTGTTTTTGATAGATTGTTTAGGCGGAACTCTCCTTTTCTATGATTTGGATGAGATATATGGCTCTTTAAATAATGTTTACGTGAAACTCCCTTCTTTTTGCATGGGGACGTGGTTCTTTGGAGAATCCTCTACGTGGAGGTTTCCTCTTACATTGGAACTTTATTTTAAATTAGCAATAAAGGGTCACTACTCCCCATCACTCCCTTTTTCGTTTTTTCCTAAAGCGTTGAGAGGACGTGCTCTCCAAGGTTGACCAAAAATGGTGCACTTTCTGGCTGTGGTGATGGACATGAAGAAAGTGTCCCTCCTATGGAGAATTTTCCATCTAGGACTTGGGAGCTATGCCAAATCCAATAAAATATGAAGTGCCCCTCCATGTTCCAATCAATGTTTCAAGGCACGAAAAGACATTGTTCATCTTTTCTTCTCTTTTCCCAAGAGCACTAGACTATAGGTCAGTCAATCAATCAATCAATCAATCTAGAAAGATGATTGTTCACTTGGATGCCCTTTGGAGTGTGATTGGAGGTCATATCACCTCGAAAATCTAGAGGGAAAGATGTGATATGAACTTTGGTGATTCTTCCAAGAAGTGCTCCATAGAGAATTCACAATCATACGTGTAATCCCCCACTTATATGTATAGGAAGCTTCTTTTCATTCAAGGAATTAAGCAAAAAGTACATGTATTCCTCATGCAGGGATTGAAAGACTTATTATTATCCATCTTTGTATCTCTCTTGAATTCTCTCGTATGCCTTTTGTGAACACAAGTTAAAGATGGTTTTCATTTTAAAAAAGAATGAAGTGCTACAAGAGTATCCCCCACCAACAAGATAAACTAGAAAAGGAAATGCATCCCCCACCAAGGAGATCATAGGTTAATAAGCTTGCTTTATATATCTTACTAATTATAAAATATTTATAATTTTGGTATTTCAAAGAGAAATCTGAAAGAAATGCCAGAATTTTTCAATAAATTATGAATATAATTTTGATTTAAGATCCCTTTATGCTCATACTATGGCTACAATCACTATCCATTGTTTGTTATGTTGCAGTGTGAAGGTCAACGGAAGAGGAGGGAGATGTTGACATGAAAGAAAGCTCAAGAAGAATGCAGACATGATATGCAACTTTTTTTTCCCTCAAACAACCTTGTTTGTCATACCATATTACATTTCGGGTGTGAATCACTCCTTATATGGAGGATGGTGTTGAGGCTATGCCACATGGAATTTAGTGAGTGCACCTTCCTTATGAAGGGTACAAGAGAGATAGTAATTGTGATTCGTGAGGCACATGAATGGAGTTGGAACATGGTCAAGCAACGGATATAGAACATTTCTTTGTGTGTGTGCCGAGAGCAGTCACATGCGTTCATCCTTGTAGTGTCTATAGCAAAAGAGGTCGATGCTCCTACACACCAGATTTATCCCTATCTTTGAAACCGTAGAAGACAAGACACCCATTCTCATAAGTTTCAACAACTAGTACTCTTTGTGTAGTCGAAGACCGTCATTGGAAATAGGCATAACATCTTCTCCCCTAGATCTGTGACTAATTGATCTTTAATCTATTGTCTTTGATAGTATAGTGTCATGCCTATCTAGAAAATCTAAAGAGTATGTAAACTCTCTCTCAAATCTCATCTAAGGAAGAGAGCTTTGGTAGTGGAATAAATGAGAACACATAGGCTATGAATCTATTTTCCTTCGTAATTAGTGGATAATAAAAATCTTATATGAAGGAAAACTACAATGAATGTACATTCAATGAATCCCTAAGTAGATCCATAGCTCCGCACCTCAATCTCAACTAAGAGATGTTCATCGAATGCCTATCTCTCTCTAGTAGGAACCATACTCTATGGATTGTGAGTACTTTCCTTCCTAGCCCTAGAAGAAGATTTCTCAAAGATAGATAATCCCCACTGTCCCATATAGCGGTTCTCATCTCCAATCCATGGAAGCACAATTCCACTAAACATGTCATCTATCTAAGCTCCATAACTAAGATAGATCTTGCACATGTCATAACTAAGCGGATTCCCATGAATCCCCCTTCTCGTATAGTTAGACTAGCTTGGTTTAGATGTTGCTAAGATCACCTACCTACCAAGTCAAATCATTGATATATGTACTTGTTTTAAAATGTGGGTAATATTATAGATACACCATAGTGTCAAATACTAAGACAATATCCTTGAAGGTTCCTAATTACCTTCACTAACTACAAAATAGAGCATATATATTTATAAAAGATACCTAATACTCTCAAATCAAGGTGTATGAACTTTCCTATACTAATATATAAATGAGATATTCCTATCTCCATTAAATAAAGAATATCTATCTATCCTCTAAGAGCTTTGATCATTATCAAATTATTCAACAACTAAAAAGTAGATAAGTGAATAATTCCATTTCATGTATACATCCATGTAACATGAAAATCAAAATGAAACAAAAACCATAATCTCCATGCATAAGTTTCAAGCACCCATGCATACACACTCTTACAACATATTAATGAAATGTAAATCCATTCAAATGTTTTATGAATGCTTCATTTCAATGCACATGCAAATGTGTCAACTTCTACTATGCATAACTAGAAAACCAAAGAAAAATATAAATAAGAGTTCAAGATGCTTCCCTGTCTCTTTTTGATGAAGCGTCAAACTCCTCAAACTCTTCAATGTCATTCATAAATTGCTTCTTTCATTCTCGCTAGGTCTAAATACATTCCATGTTCATCCATGATGAATTATGTAATGTTTACCTATACAACATGCACATATACAAGTGCTCAAAGAGTTCCTATAAAAGTTATAAAACTTTTTGCCATATACATTGGCTTGTTATGGCTTTTCACTAGTCCAATACATGAGGTCAAAATCTACTAGAATTATTCTAAACATTCTTACAATCAATTTCTACGTGGAATCAACTAATTTAGATGTTGGGAGAATCACAAACCATCTCCAATCAACATCCCCTAAATCTATTCAAAACTTTAAATGTGTACAGAAAAATGAGCATAAGTCCAAATCCAAAGACCTTAAAGTCATTAGAAAACTCTCTTTCTAAACTTCCTAAGAAAATAAAGAATGATAAAAAATGGATAAGTGCATTGAAATATATGCCCACATGAAGAAATGTCGTTCTAGGTTGGCAGCCATCAATCGAGCCTTTGAGCTTTCCAAGCTTTGGTGGGCTCCTCTCTAGTCCTCACCAGTGGTTTAGGGCTTAAACACACACACACACACATTATTGGATACACTCACATACACACATATACATACACATGAATAGACACACATATACATACACACACATGTACACATATACACACACATATGCATATACATGCATACACACACATACAAACATATGCATATACATGCATACACACACATACACATACACACACATATACATACACACACATACACATACACATACACACATGTATACGTAGACACACATACACATGTACACACACATACACACGTGCATATGCATACATACATACACACATGCATACACACATACACACACATACACACATATACATTCACATGCATACACACACATACAGTACATACACATACACATAGACATACACATACACACACATATACATACAGACACATACACACACATATACATACACACACAAAGACATGCAGACATGCATACACACATACACATACACACATATGCATATAGACACATACACACACACATACACATACATACACACACATACACTCATATACACATGCGTACACACACATATACACACACAGACACTCTCATACATACATACATACAGATGCATACACACACATACAAACACATACACATACACACATATACATACACACACATATACACACATGTATACACACACATATGTATACACCCACACATATGTATACACACACATATACACACATACAAATACACACACATACATATATATACACATGCATACACACACATACACATACACATGCATACACATAGACACATATGCACACACATACACACACATATACATACACACACATACACATACACACAAATAGACACACACACACATACAAACACATACACACACATACACACACATGCAAACATTACACACACATGCATACATACATACATACACACATGCATACACATGCATATGCATACAAACACATTCACACAAACATACATACATATACATACACTCACATACAGACATATACATACACATGCATACACACACATACACACACATACACATACACACATATACATACACACACATACACACACACATACACACACACATACACACATACACATATACACATGCTTACAATCACATTCATACATACACACATGCATACACATGCATATGCATATATACATACACACATACACATATACACTCACATACACACGTATACATACACATGCATAGTACACACACATACACATACATACACAGATATATACACACACATACACATATACACATACAAACACATGTACATACACACACATAGACACACACACATACACATATATACACAAACATACACTCACATGCATACATACACATACATGCTTACACATGCATATGCATACATACATAAACACATGCATACACACTCATATACACACATGATACACATACACATACACACACGTATGCATACATGCACATACACATACACACACATACACACACATACACAAATAGAAAAATACACACACATACACTCACACACATATACATACACTTGCATACACACACAAACACACACATACACACACATACACACACATACACACACATACACACACATACACATACACATACACACACATACACATATCACACATACACATGCATACACACATACACATACATGCATATACATACACACACACATACACATGCATACACACATGCACACATATACACATACATGCATACACACATACACATACATGCATACACACATACACATGCAACACACATACACATACACACATACATATACATGCATGCACATACACACATACACACACATATACATATACACAGACACACATACACTCATATACACACATATACATACACACACATACACACATGCATACACACATACACACACACATACATACACACAAAAACATACACATATACACACATACACATACATAAAAAATAGAAAACATACAAATACACACACATACATATAATCACACATACACATATACACCCACACATACACACACATACACTCACATAGACATACACACATAGGCACACATACACACACATACACACATACATACACACATGCATACACACATACACACACACATACATACACAAAAAAACATACACATATACACAAATACACATACATAAAAAATAGAAAACATACACATACACACACATACATATAATCACACATACACATATACACCCACACATACACACACATACACTCACATAGACATACACACATAGGCACACATATACATACATGCACACACATGCACATGCATGCATACACATGCACATACATGCATACACACATACACATGCATACACGCATACACATACATGCGTACACATACACACACATATTCACACGTATGCACACATACACATGCATACACACATTCACATACACAATGCATATACATACACACACACACATACATATGCATACACATTCATACACATATGCACACACATACACATACAACATACACACATACCATGCATACACATATACACATGCATACACACATACACATACACATACATGCATACACGCACATGCACATACACATGCATACACACATGCACACACATACACATACATGCATACACACATACATGTGCATACACATACACATACACACATACATATACATGCATACACAAACACACACATACACATGCATACACACAAGCCACACATACACATACATGCATACATGCATCCACACATACACATGCATACACATGCATACACATACACACACATACACATACAAACACATGCATAACAAACACAAACATACACAAAAACTCACATACATATACACACACATACATGTATAAACCCAAACATACACACACACACACACACACTCACATACACACATATACATACACACACACATACATTACACATGCAAACACATACACATACATGCATACACACACATACATACATACATACATACACACACATACATACATACATACATACATACATACATACATACATACATACATACACACACACACACACACACACACACACACATATATATATATATATATATATATATATATATATATATATATATATATATATATATATATATATATATATATATATATATATATATATATATATATATATATATATATATATATATATATATATATATGCACACACATACACACACGCACTCACATACACATACATGCATACACACATACACATACACATACACATATACATACACATACACATACACATACACATACACATACACATGCATACACACATACACACATACACACATATGCACATGCATACACATACATGCATACACACATACACATGTATAGAGAGAGAAATTGTTGGAAATTAATATTAAGACAAAATATTTACACAACATCGGGTATAATCTCCTCCCACTTAATATTTAATCAAATCTATCTTGGAGCTTGTGTATTTATAAGAAAATTCTATGAACGTGAAAATAATTTTTGTGACAAATAAAGTGGGGAATAAAGAAGTGATCTGATATTTTTACCAAAAACACCATAAGAGGAATTTTGTATATTTATCTGTAGAAAAATATCTTTCTTCTGAGTTTCTTATCCAAGATAGATGATGGGGATGAATTTGAGGGGCTCCAAATTCAAATATGCTTCAATACAAATATGAAGGTGCCAACTGCACATTGAATGAGTGGGGTTCATTGTCGTATATCCCCAACCACTTAATGAAAAAGCCTTTTGAAGACACTAGAGGGAAAGAGAAAAAACAACTATTGCAAGCTATCCTCAATCAAAAAGACACTCCTTGATGGGTGAAACTAGGAAAGGAGAGGCTCCACAAGAATTGGAAAGTTCTATGTTTAATACTAAGCAACACATAAAATATGAAGTTTCTTTTTGAAAGCTTCCTTTACGACCTACTCTTTCATTATGCTTGAAATCACTCTTTCATTATGCTTGAAATCAGAAAGAACAACATATGCACCTTGCAAAGCCTCTATATCCCTGAAATGTGAAGTTCTTGCACTATTGAGAGTAAGCAAATTTGATAATGTGAAGTTCTTGCACTATTGAGAATAAACCAATTTGACAATGTGAAGCTCTGGCACTATTGAGAGTAAACCAGCTTCACATCAGAGAGGGTTGTTAATAACCCTTTAAGTACACCACATGAACGCATATGCTTCAATGTGTGTGGGGAATACCAGGTATCAAACACCATTACCGAAGAGATGTGCTTACAAAACTAGCATGAGTGCAATGTGCATGCACATAGGACCTCAAAGTTTATGAGTCACAAGCAAATGACCAGCAATAACCAAGAGGATTTCAAAGGAAAAATGTTGAGTGAAGAAAGTCAACGGCTTCCATATGAATGCCTCTTACATCGGAACTTCGGAAGCATGTTCACGTCGCCACTCGCGGTTGAGCATTATTCGAGAACGGCTTCGACACACTGCAGTGGTCCATTCCGCATAACCATGGATTCTCCATACTAGTACACTCCATAGATGATAGCACCTAGCTTAGGACCTACAAGGAGGCACACCGACCAAATATTACCCTGACATTGCGCGGGAAGCAAGGCAATTCGCCAGCTTCATCCTTGGAAGATTCCTCACGTTCATTGGCCTGACACCGACATTCACGTTACGCTGGTTACTCCGAATTGTGTGTGGAGTCGTTGACCCCATAATTATTGTGTATGTCTGTCTCTCTCTGAGAGAGAGAGATGCCGGTCGTAAATGTTCGTCAAAGCTCAGGGGATCCCTCCCTCTCCCTCAAACGAAACAAAACTCATTCGAGTAATTGTCCTTGTTGATATGAAAATTTAAGGTGCTTTTTCTGCTGTCTTTATCCACTCTGTGCTTTGGCCCTTGACGCTATCAGCCTATCAGGGCATCCTATGTGTGCGTTAGAACTTAGAATTGGCATTTAGATATTCATGTAATAGATACAAGTACATCTGAAAAGATTATCTAGGAAATGATCACCTTGCAAATACCGCAATCAGTCTTCGTCGTCAGAGGCCACAGAATCCGGACTTGATTGCGCCGTAACCTTCAGTAGCTTTCGTCATTACTTGGTCGAATATTGGCTGGAGTTCCTGCAGGAACAACTTTTGGATACTGCGCAAAACAACAGAAAGTTCACAGAGAAGGAATAATGGCATTCCAGTAAACCGTTCTAACTGCACTTCATCTATAAGTTTTGGCTATGGCGACCTCTTCCTCTGCAACAGAAAATTCACGGATTCGCCGTCGTAGTGGAGAGGGTAGTAACCGGTGGAGTGATCGATATTTAAGTGCCAAATCCGACGTCTTCTCATGCTCTGAGTCCATGCAGCGTGAGATAGAAGAGGAGGAAGCCCTTAAATGGGCAGCACTGCAAAAGCTACCCACTTATGATCGCTTGCGCCGAGCAGTTCTTTCGAGGATTGTGACAGAAGGATCAGTGCAGTACGAAGAGGTGGATGTCCGGAAACTTGGCCTGGCTGACAGACAACAGATCATCGAGAGAGTTCTTCGTGTGGCAGAGGAAGACAATGAACGGCTTCTGCTAAAGCTTCGTGACCGAATCGATAAGTAAGTGCCCAGGACCGTCGGCTTGAGTGCACATGAGACCACGAAAAAAACATTATTGTTGGTTGGATATGTTGTAATGTGGATAGCCTCTTAGATTTTTCTATGACTGTTTTTTGGACTCTTTAGCATTACAATTTTGCACTCTGTACATGTTGAGCTCAATGGTTTCAACATCAGAAACTTAAGGAATGTGGTTGATCATCTCAGTTATGAGAGGAATTAGAGCTAAATTGACTTTAAATCTCTAAAATCTGAATATTGCCGTGTGAAACAAATTTACTATGACCAACTGAACAGCAATGGTTCAGCTATGTACCTTACTACTGTCTATTGATCTCAATACGGCTGGGCTCCTTTTGTGCTTTGACAAGGTCGTGATTTTCAGGGTTGGAATCGACCTTCCCAAGATTGAAGTCAGATTCGAGCATCTCAACATAAACACAGACGTCTATGTTGGGAGTAGAGCCCTCCCCACGCTTCTTAATTTTACGCTTAATTACATTCAGGTGTTGCTTCAATGCTTTGATGCGTGCTTATCTTTACATGAAACGCATGTTCAATAATTAATCGAGAAACTTACTATGTTGTATTTGTATATTACAGGGATTTTTGAGCTTTCTGCATCTGCTTCCATCTAGGAAGTACAACCTCACTATCCTCCATGATGTCAGTGGAATCATTAAGCCATCGAGGTTGGCAGTCTATTTATGTTATCTTAAGCTGTGTCGAAGGTTTAACATAAACGTGTATTTGCATATATGAGAGAGAGAGAGAGAGAGAGAGAGAGAGAGAGAGAGAGAGAGAGAGAGAGAGAGAGAGAGAGAGAGAGAGAGAGAGAGAGAGAGAGAGAGAGAGAGAGAGAGAGAGAGAGAGAGAGGATCTGCTTCCCTCTATTCCCATGTGGATGTAACTGTAAAGCATATCATCTCTCTAAGGGCGATGAGTTTCTCCTCAGGTGAGAAATTGTACTACTTACACCAGTGAGATTGAGGAGCAAAATGAAAAAGGCAACTGTCAACAAGCTCACCATCTATAACTGTGAGCTTCTGCCTCTTTTCTGTCGTTGATGCTTGGTCTTCCACATAATGCTCTCTACATCGTTTAATATAAATTTCAAAATCATATTCTTCAAAGAGAAGTAACCAGCATCATACTCAACTTGCTACTCTTGGCTTATCAACCAAATATCTGAGTGGTTGGTGGTACAAAATGACTATAAAATGAACGCCCAAGAGATAGTGCCTGAATTTTTGCAAGGCAAACATGATGACCAAACCTTCTCTTGGTGATGTTGTAATTCCTCTTATCCTGAGTGAGTAGCTTGCTTGTGTATGCGATTGGCTGGTTCACTTTTCTTTGTACAGATGGTTGTGTTAGTACTTGATCCACTGCATGAAGGCTCACATCTATACGCACATGAAATTCTAAGGAGCAATTAGACAGTTACCAATGTAGTACATATCTTAAGGCTGAATTCTTTGAATGCCTTTTTTTCTTCAGGGGTCTGTGAGAATAGCTCTTTCTTGTTGGCAAGCAGTGACAATGGTTTAGCTATCTTTGAATAGGTTCTTATAGATCTCCTATGATATCAAACATGACCTAAAAAACTTTGTACTTCTTTGGGAGTATGCAGGATTGGCATGGACAATATGTTCGACACTTTAGCAAGATCAATAGTTATGCATTAGGTTGATACTATGTGGCACAATAAAGTGCCTTCAGTGACCAAAAGATGACATTTTGTAGTGTTGAAACTTTAATTTCAAACCTGTCTGAAGACCTTGATTAAAGATTCTATGCAGAATCTTCAAGTGTTGATGGAAATCTTCTGTCAATGCTGTCTCCCTTCTTCCTAAGAATGTGGAAAAGTCATTCATGCAAGTGCAAGAGAATTTCGTTAGCCATTTATTAAGTACTAAATATCGTCTTGATCCTCTTGATGAACAAGGATTTGGTTGTAACCATTGAATCCGTCTTAAAAACCATATAGGGTATGCTCGGCTAATTTCTCTAGTACATGCTCGGTGAAGGGTTGGGGAAAGACATCTTGCATAATAGCTTTATTTAATGCTGAAAATGAGCACATACCCTTATCCCCCCCCCCCCCCCCCCCCCCCCCCCTTTTTTTCTTTTGCCACAATCACCATGCAAGGTAACCATCTAGAATGTACAATCTGAATAATAATACTCGTTTCTTCCAATTTTTGGTCAACTCCACTTTGACTCCCTCAACTTACTATGGATTGAACGTGTATGGTCTACTTTACATTGGTGAGGCTCCCTCCTTCAATGATATTTGGTGGAGTCAAATTTCTTTTAGAATCCTTTATAGATCCTAATAAGACCATGCAAACGCTTTCTTGTAACTATATAGTGATGTTAACTTCTAGAGTAGATAGGGATAGTCCCAAAGCAAAGTTGCTAAGTGGACTATTTGAGGGTTATGCTCATCTCCTAGGTTGACTTCATGCACCAATGTCTCTTCTTTGCAATCATGAGAGAGGTCTTGAACAGTATGTGCAGGGAACCACTTATCTTGTACTATGTGAAATGCTCCTTACTCCAAGAAATTGAAATTTATTGAAAAAGCTGTAGTGTCCGAATCCATGACAAGAGGTTTGTGCCTTTGGCCTACATGTTCTTGACCTATGTAAGGTCTCGTTTCTCTGTTTTTCTTGCCATTGTCCCATTTGGTGGACTCTCCTAACTTAGCCATCAGGTGGACTCCAGGACGGAGGGAAACTCTACCATATACTTGCCAACACTAGATGTTGTTTGATTTGCATATGCAGAATGAATGATTTTCAGCAGGTCACTTTATACTTTATTATCCATTAATCTGACTTTGTGCTGAGTATGCTTCAATTTTTCTTCAATACATACTAGTTTTGATGCAAATAGTTGAGGACAAGGTGGTTGGCCTCCCGAGTCTTCCCTCATCTTTCCATAAGCCTCTTCAATGACATTCTCCTTTCTAAGTTTGACATCTTTGTGATCATCTTGTTCTCACATTTGTTCATCTTGTTTTATTGCAGCTGCATGTCTTGCCCTAGTCATCATAGGATCCATGGGAGAAGAGACAACTAAGGTTTGTGGATCCATACCTTCCCCCGGAGAAACAATCACATGGGTGCTAGATGGTTTTGCGGACAATCCCAATTATAATGATCCCTAGCCTCGGGGCAATGTTAACATGGTAGGGCACCTTCTAGCACTTGCTTGAAATGTATCCATACTCTTCTGCAACAATAGCACATAAGAGTCCTAGGATGCCTCGATCTACTTGGTCGATTTTTCTCCCTTGCAAATTCAAAGTACTAACATAAAAAGTATCTGGGAATTGGGGATTACCTCTTTGATTTGAATGAGCTTATTTGAGATAGTAGCAATCTCAAGCTTCATGCCCATTTTTGCAAAATCGGCATGTCAACCTATTGGGACAATCAGCAAGAGAGTGACCACCCCAATTGCAAATGGTACACCATATTTGTCTTCATATCTCTTGTGAGTTGTGTAGTTTCTCCATTTCCCATAAAATTGTGTAGGCAAATCGTCATTGTGTCATGCTGCATGTGAAGGGACTTTCTCCTCTTGCTAGGCCGGTTGTATCTTTAGAGCCTCTGTTTCCCTTCTAATTTGCTCAAGATGGTCCTTGTGGCTCACGTACGTAGGATAAAAATACTTTCTTCAAAGTGGAGTCTGACTTCTTTGATGCGTGAAGCAGTACCTATGAATTGGTCCAATGAGAGACTCTCTCAAATTTTTGTTGGGATGATTTTGGAAGGGCCTTCTCAATCCATTTCTTGATCATGAAGTCCCCTTACGTGCTAAATGAGTAACCATGGCCTTAGCACGAATATATAATTCATGGAAGAATTTACCTAGTTAGAACGAGAGATTTTTGAGCTAGTCCAAGGCTTGCTCACACGAATTGCTTGATTCGATTGTCTTGCAAAAAGCGGTCTTGAGCTCTTCCCAACTAGTAAAGTGCCTTTGTTCATGTCATCTATACCACTTGTCTACAAATCCATCCAAGATGGATGAGCACAGGGCCACCACGTCATCTTCCCTATATTGTGAACCTCCCCCATGTCATAAGGAGATGAATCTTCTTGCACGATCATTTGAATCCTCCTGCACCGAACGTTAAAATGTTAGAAGTAGAGCCTAGTTGTGCCTTCTTCTAAGATGGAGGTGTTTGTGCTAGTTTAAGTAGGTTACTTTGGCTTCTTTGAGAAAATTTAGTAGGTATCGTGAAAGGTAAAGGAGAAGTTGAGATCCTTGATGGAGTGTTATGGTGAGCTCATTCTATGATAAACCTTTAACGGCCTCTCTAGAGGACTAAGCGAACTTTGTCTTGAAGAACAAGTATGGGTCATAGACTTGTACACACATGCACTCTACAACAATAGAAGCTTAGCAAGGGCTTGACTATGAAAAAAATGGATATCCCTAAAACTTACCTCCAATGGAGTTTCCTTTCTTCCGAGCCTCACACAAAGCATGCAAGGGTCCCATAAAGCATGCCAAATCATAGCTTTGCGGTTGGGTAGCAACTTAAAGGACGGGCTTTCCTAGAGAAGTATACTTTGTCACACTCTCTGTGCTACCTGAAGACTGTCAATAGATCCGATTAAAATTAAGGAGTTGGAATATGGATGAATAGCTTGGAAGTTACAATGCTAGGACTTTTGAGACAAATTCTTAGACATCACCCAAATATCAAAAATACATAGTTGCTAAACCCAAGTGGTGAAGACTCTAGAGTGGTACAAGCATTAGATTAGTAAAAAGACTTCCAAGATTAGTGCTAAGTTTCTCATAATTGTACAAAATGCTAAGAACAATACTAAGATTAGTTGACCATAAGATTGCTAAGATGAGTGCATAGATGGATCAACAATAGACAGTAAGGATTGATAGACTCCACGGCTAGAAAATAGATGAGATGAGTCTAGAAAACATAGGAGGTTGGAATTTCACTCGCTAGCTTTGTGTGAGTGACTTCTCTTCTTAGTCACCACACTTAGACTCGTCCACTAGAAGGATGGAATGCCTCTCCTCACAAGAATGAATGCACTTCAAGAAGGCCATGGTGCAAGTTGCAACTTATAGCTTGCATGCATTCTCATACCACCACCCTATTCTTCTAGAGGTTCTCCTTGAAGTACGTTCAGATGTCATGAGATGCCCAAAATGAGGTTGAAGTCCTCCTTTTATAGGCCATGGGAGATCCCTGCATAGCTCGATGCGTATCCACGAATTGCATGGAAGGGAGTAGAACTTCCCTTTGCCATCGGCCTTCACACCTTACACCACAAGGAGAAGGGACAAGTGCCCAGAGATCCCAAAGGGGACCTCCTAGAAGTAGGAGGTAATTGCCTATCTAGCCAATTTCATCAGGTAACCACCTACTTGCATTTATCTTTCGGAGCATCTTTGTTCATAGTTGATATCTATTGCTTTGTAAGCACACATGAGAGTGGTACCTTCCACCATGGTAGAACAACTCCCTTGCATGACGAGCTATCATATGGAGACATGGGCATCCACCCTTTTTTGACATGGGTGACTATCATATGGAGACATGGGTGTCTACCTCTTTCTGACATGGGGTGACTATCCTTTTGTCCTTGATGTTACAATAGACAACCAACCCTATTGGCCTCATATGACATGGGAAACTAACCCATTTAGTTGGTCATGACCTAGGCGACCACCCTCCTTGGTTTGACATGACATGGACGACCACCCCATTTGCTAGTCATGAGATGGGAGGCTGCCAATTCTGCTAGCAAGGGAAACCAACTTTCTTGATGAACAAGATATGTGTGACCCCACTTCTTGCTGGATATGATATGGGTGTCCACCCCTCGGATTGATCACTAGCAAATAGGGAGACCAACAACACATTCCACATCGGTGACCTCCCACGTTGTCAGGTAAGTGCAACCACCATCCCTTGATATGTAGAGCTACTTGATATAGGGAGACAAACCTTTCATATGTAGAACCATCTCAAACAACGGGACCAACCTTTGATATGTAAAACTATCATTACCTTGACTCATCCCAATGGGCAACTAAAACATTGTACCCTATTTGGGCGACCATCCCTTGCCCCTTAGAGATTCAACCAATTCAAGAGACCGCCCCTTGTTGGGCATAGAATAGGGAGGAGATGGCTAGTCATTCAAATTGGACATCTTGAATGTAAATGAGAACGGAACCACTATTCCATGTACTTTCCAATCAATAAAGTAATGAAAAGTTTCTCTCCAACTTTTTCCCACGAAAATTTTCATCAATCTTGCAAGCATGCATCACCTTTACCTTCTTAAAGTTACATGATCACACCAATCATTCACCCTTGAATAAGGAGTATTTTGCTTAGAATAGTGATAAGCACTCACTCTTGAACTAATAACTAAAGCGGTATTATGCAACAGAGATTATGAATTATAAAGAAGAAGTTAACAACAAAGGTGCTCGCTAGAATAAGGCAAAGAGAATGTGACAAAAGAGTGTACTAGAACTTAGAGCTCACTATAGTGGATGCCAAAGATAATTTAAACGTACTACATGTGTCTTTCATTATTTATTCATCATCATTTCTCTTTTATGCTAAAATGGTCTAAAAGTCCCTTGTCCTCTCAAAATTTGGAAAAAGTTCCATTTAGAAGGTTGTTTAGAAGGACTTGATTTAGGTGAGTATGTGAGTGGAATCTCAAGTTCATACCGATTTTGAGAAGAAATTGTAGATTTTTGAGGTGCCCTTCATTTTGCTTAGAGTGTATTTTAAAATGCGATACAACTCCTTGTTTTAAAAATGCAATATGATCTTTCCACTAAAAAAGGGAAAGGGTTGTCTCATGTTTTAAAACACACTCTAAGCAAAATGAAGGGTGTATGATCTTGAAATTCTGTCCACTTGGTCAGCTAATTTCCACTCTTCTAAAGAAATTTGTAGAAAACTATTTTCCAAATATTGATTGGAAAAGGGACTTTATTTAGTATTTGAATATCCTGATTTTGTGTCCTTTCCTTTGGTATGAAATAATTCTACATGGAGATTGGACATCAATTGAGAGGTGACATAAGAAAATGAGGCAACCCTCTTGGTCTTTTGATGTATTGCTTTTATCGCATTTTTGAGTTCAATTATATGACTATAAAAGCTATGCCTACACCCCATTTATCCCTATATTTCTTACTCACTTTCCCTAGAACTTATCACATTTTTTATTTTTGACCATTCGTTGTTGTCATGAGGCACATTTCATGTATAGTTAGTGATGAGATTCTGTGGATATCTTGGATACAAGGTAGATAATTCTATTTTTCTATACTATGAGGTAGACCTTGTGAAATAGTGTGTCAATGGTCATGTGTTATTGATGCAATAACAAGGCCGTTCGAACTTTTTGAATATTTAAACACTAGATTCTATATATGTGTAATGATTCGCAATTCGCAACTACCTGAATTTTACTATTTCACAAAAAATACATGAACATTTTTTATTCATCCTATGTTTTCCCTTGCACTTTCATAGCAATAATATTTTATGGAATCTTTTCATTTTGAAAAATATTATTATTATTTTAATCAATTTTGTGAATTTCTATAAATTCTCAAGATTCTCCCAATGTAACGTTGGCCTTCTTCTCATTGGACAAGCGCCTATTTTAGGGATTTTTTGCCTATCGCTCTCTCCTTTTTTTCTTTTAAATCCCCATCTACTAACTAAAGTATGGTTTGACACGAAGTAAGTTGATTTTCACTGGAGTGCATTCCCCTCCTGCATCCTGTATCTGCAAAGAACCATTTGGGTTTACTTCCACCACCTTGAACGGTCCCACCCATCTTGTTTGCAATTTCCCAAGGAACTTGTAGTACTTGCTATCGTATATTAACACTAAATCACCTTCTTGAATTGCATAGACTCTGAGCTTCTTATCATGCTTGTCTTTAATCTCATTAACAAGGGGACCATCAGCTACTTTCATTGGTTTGTGGGACCAAGGATACAAACAACTATGACAAACTAATGAGAGGATATGCTATTCTGCCTCTCTCTTAGTATTGAAAGCAACAATGCCACCAAACCCTAATCCAAGATCTAAGCACTAACAGATGGTTACTCAACAAGGCAGTTACCCAATCACTTATGTATGCAGCAACAATATAAGCCTCAAGTCTACCATCATCTATGTAGTCAAATTTAGAGACACCATTGATCATGATGTTGTCACAGACAATTCAAGGCAAACAATCTATACTAAACAACATTGTAGATGCCGGACAGACAGGTAGGTGTGGGGTCAAGGGGATTGGACGCGCAAAATGAGGGGGCCATAGACAGTTGGTTACCCAAAAGATTACAGGGAAGGTTGGTCGCCTGATAGTTGTATGTGGTCCCCCAAGGGTCAGCTCAAGGTAAGGCTGGTTGCCCATGAATAGATCCAAGCAGGGTTGGTCGCTATAAAGAGGAGGAAACAAAGAAGTTGGTTGCTTAGGAGGGGCCGATAGAGAAATTCCTTATCCATGATTTGAGGGTTGGTCGCCCATGCTCCTCTTGATGACACAACTAAGCCGATGGTTGCCCACAGAACCATTCAACAGATAGATCGTCGGTCACCCATCAAGGTGCCTCTTGCACATGGTTGGTCTCCTTGGTCCCATCAAGTTACCATGAGGTTGTTCGCCTATGAAGTCACCATGGGGTTGGTCACCTCTCAAGTCACCATGAGGTTGGTCTCCCTTCAAGTCACCATGAGGTTGATCACCCACCAAATCACCATGAGGTTGTTCGCCCATCAAGTCACTGTGAGGTTGGTTGCCAATGAAGTCACCATGTGGTTGTTCACCCAAAATTCCAATAGATGATGGCCGCCCCATGTCATAGATCAAGACTAAGCTTGATCGCCCCATGTCACATGTCAAACTAGAGGTTGGTCGCCCATGTCATAGCTGAAGGGGGTGGTTGCCTTGTCACATATTACACAAAAGGAGTGAAAACAGGAAGGACAAATCAAGGTAAAGGGTTGGTGGGCAGTGGGCACTTGGCCCCACCTAGGCAATTACCTGGCTGTGGGCAGGTGACCCTGCCTCAGCATTGCTGGGCAGCCCACTTGGAGGTCCATGGGCACTATCCTATCATTTTGTGGCCTCCAAGTCGATGATAAAGGGTTGGTGGGTAGTGTGCAGGTTTCTGCACCTTGTTAGATACCTAACACTGTTGGACAGCCACCTTGGGGGTCCATGGGCACTATCCCATCATTTTGTGGTGTGCAAGTTGACGGCAGAGGGCAGACACACTCCCTCCATGCAAACTTATGTACCTATCCAACAAACCATGTAGAGGTCTCCCATGGTGTATATAAAGAAAAATCCAGCCTCAATTTGGGCATCTCAAGATATCTGTGATAGTGTCTTTGCTGTCATCGCTTTGTCTTAGAGTGCGGCAAGGAAATTTTGTAGAAGTGAGGAGTTACCTGACACTACTAGGAGCCACCTTGGGGGTCATGGGCACTGTCCAATCATTTTGTGGTTTGCAAGTCAACAGCAGAGGGCAGACTCACCTCCATGCAAACTTATGTATGTATCCAGCCATGCAGAGGTCTCCCATGGCCGTATCCAGCCATGCAGAGGTCTCCCATGGCCTGTATAAAGAAGAATCCAGCCTCAGTTTGGGCATCTCAAGATAACTATGATAGTATCTGTGTTGGAATCTCTTTATGTCTCAAATATCTACAAGGAGATTCTGTAGAAGTGAAGAGTGGTAATCTAAGAACACCAGCAAGCTGCAAGTTGTGTGATGCTACCTTCTTGTGTAACCTTGTTGGGAGAGCTGACCCATCTGCAGTTTGAAAGGAGGAGCTGGATGGTTTCATTATGATTCTCACATCGAGGACAATGGAACACCTTTTTGAAGCGGCTATGTCTTTGCATATACACAGAAGTTTCAAAAGTCCTGAGCACAACCAGCCATAACAAGATTCTAATCATGAGAGGGTTACACTTTTCTGACCATGTCTACATACTGTAGATCACCAGCTGTTTGTTTATCAAATCCAATCTATTGTTACATACATTAATGTAATCCACTTCTCTTTGAGATGTTGATGGAAAACTTTTGTAGCACAAACCCACCAATTATCTGTGCCATTAAATGATCTATCCTTTCACCTTGAGTGTCCAAGCTGTTTATGCGGCAATCCAAACGAGCAAAAAATTATTTCAAAATGACTCAGACAGGAGCGTCTCTTTCTGTCTACAGGTTCACATGTGACAAATTATGAATTGCATCTAGCTTTACCTCATGCTATGAAACGTAATAGTTAATAGATCAGAAGGGGAAGGGAAAGGGCTCCTCAGGAATCAAAAAGCCCTTCACTGAGTTACATGCTTTCAATTGACACAACAAATGATGATTCATACAGTTGACTTTTGCCTTTTTCTGAAACCAGATTAACATGACTTTGACAAATCATAAGTTGAAACTATTTTTATCCAATGCTATAGAATATAATATCTGGTTGACATGAAAGGCAAGAGGAGAGCTCAGATCCTTGCCTTCTGGCTTCACCATGGTACCTTGTGCAAAGTTTATATTCTGTATCCTGGTAGAGCTATGAGGTCCATAATTTTTATGATTTCTGTAACTTTCTTAACTTCTGGTTTTCCTGCACCATATGGGGCCTGTGCAATGTCCAGTTGTGGTATGAGAAAAGGGGCCAAAAGTTTGGGGATGGTCACAGCAAAACTTGGGGTACTGAGAATTTCAAGTGGGTGATTTTCATCACAGATTGACTTTGCTTCTGGGGCCTCCTGGATCTGGGAAAACAACACTGCTTTTGGCTCTTGCTGGAAAGCTTGATTCTAATCTGACGGTGAGGTTAAGCAGATGTTGATCATACATCAAAGTGTAATGGTGCTTTAGAATCTCATTCTTTCCGTAATTATTCTGTTATTATGCAGGTTTCAGGTAAGGTCAGCTACAATGGGCATGAATTAAAAGAGTTTGTACCCCAGAGAACGGCTGCATATATTAGTCAACATGACTTGCAACTTGGGGAAATGACTGTTCGAGAGACATTAGATTTCTGTGGAAGATGTCAAGGAGTTGGGTCAAGATATGGTCAGTTCCATTTCCTAGATGGTCACATTTTATTTCACATTATGATTGATGCTTTGGTACCTGATCTGTTCTTTAGAAATGCTGATGGAGCTGTTACGCCGGGAGAGAGAGGCTGGAATCAAACCAGATCCTGACATCGATATGTTTATGAAAGTAAGTTGGCTTTCCATGATAACTCCAGTGTCAAAAGTGTTGGTGCAAATGTGCAAGCCTTCACTTTTGGCTTAGCATGGAAAACATTGTGTGGAAGCACTTGATAATACATGTGAACCTAAGCTTGTAATTATTTGATCATTTACCATTGTAAAGGATTAAATCCTTGAAGAATCTTGTAATAGCCTATATGTCATGGAGTTACTAAGAACAATAGCTACGAGTTTCAAATGAGAGAATAACTCCTAAATCAATGGAGTCACTTTATAGTTGGAGCCAAGTTTGAATTCAAATTCAAACTTAGAAGAAAACTCCTATAAAAAGCCTTTGTAAATCTCGCGGCTGTGTGGCCTCATTCAGAGCTCTCTTATTGATCATTTGTAGAAGCTGAATGGCTCACACCATAGGTCACTCAGTCCACCATCATTGAGCATCATTACAATGCCAATGATCTTGTATAATCATGTGTTATAATACATATAGTTCATTGAACATTTGTGTCTACTTCTCTGATAGCTCTGATCATATCTCAGTGAATTCTCAACCATTTTGCATGATCTATAGCTTGTTGGAACCAGATTGAAGTTTAATTTGTGCTCTCAAAATCTCAAAGCATTTGGTTCAGCCATCTGGGAGAAATCATCTTCAAAGTGCTCACTGTTCATCTATTGGTTAGTCCCTAAAAAGTCGGGGGTAAGCTTTGGATTGCTAAACTTATTTCTCAGAGCATAGTTAGTCATTTTAGATGATTCCACTTGTAATCATTATCTATCAAAGCTAATTGAATACCTTCAAAAGGAGTTTCATCAATTTTTACTGAACTGTGAGCTCTGAGCAAAAGAACGAGTAGATGTATGGACTAAAATAGCAAGTTTTGTGGCATTAGCTATTCTTGACGTAGTCTCTTTTGATTCAATTGTTTCAAGCATCAACTCCAAAGTACATAGGTACTTTCTTGGTGTCATTTGCAAGCTAAAAGGGCCTACTATATAACTCTGAAGTTTATTAGGGCATGTACAAAGCAGGTTTTAGAAGTACCACCTCACTTCCTTGAGGTATCCATCCATCTCTCCCAACAGTGGTATCAAAGCAAGTTGAGGTAAAATGGGAGATGGTTTCCCTTCTTTCTGTTGGTGCAATTCACAAGCCTACACATTTGGCTTGTAGTTCATACACATATAAAGATGCATAGAAATCAATGCTAGTGGTTAATTACCACTTTATCTTTTTTGTAAAAGTCATACTTGACTTGGAATCTTTGTAAGCACCTACCTAGAAGAACTCGTGGAAAAGTTAGGAGTTGATTGATGGAATATCTCCTATAATGGAGGATCACTTTTTAGAGAGAGGCAAAATTTGAATTCAAATTCAAATTGAATGTAAACACTTATATAAACCTCTAGGAAAAAGTCGCAGGTAAGACTCATCAATCCCGAGCTCCTCATTCTCATTTCTAAGTGTGTGTGAGGCCTACACTCTAGCCCAGACCTATCTACACCATTAGGCAATGATCTTTATGCCTATGGCATTGTACAACATTGTTCATTAATACATATATCTACATTGTTCATTTCTGAGTTCTCTGTCATAGTCTCTGAAAGTCTGTCAAATTGTGGAGAGCATATCTCACTCATTTCTCCACCAAATTCAAAGATCTACAGCTTGTTGGAACCAGCTCAAAGTCTATTACGTGCTATCAAAATTTGAAGGATTTCTATTCAGCCATTTCAGAGAAAAGTCCGTCGAGGTGATCACTGGTCGAAGTCTACAAAAGTCCTAAAAAATCGGGGGTAAAGGTTTACTTGCTAAATTGATTTCTCTGAGCATAGTTAATCTTTTTAAGCGATTTCACTTGGAATAGTTAGCTTGCTAAGCTAATTAGATACCCCTAAAAGGAATTTTTCCAATTCCTACTGTGCTGGTTATACTGAGGAAAAGAAGAAGCAGGTGTATTGTCAAAAATAGAAAGTTTTCTTGAAGACTAGAAGTTCAAAGTAGTCTGTTTTGATTCAATCTTTTCATACATCGTTTCCAAAGTACATAGGCACTTTTATGGTGTCATTGGAAAGCTAAGAAGGTCTACTTATCAACTCTGAAGCAAGAAAGGGCTGGTACAAAACAGGATTTGGCAGTACCTACTCATCCTCCTGAAGTATTCATCCATCTTCCCAACAGTGGTATCAGAGCAAAATCAAGGTAAAATGGGAGATGGTTTTCCTTCATTTATTGATAAATTCGACAGGAACAACTATCAGGCATGGTCTCTAAGTATGAAGACATACCTACAAGAAAGGAGTCTTTATGGATACATCTCAGGAGATGAGGAATTGCCCTCATTCAAAACTAGAGGACTACCAACAAACAAAGGAAGAACATGATAAGCTTAATACATGGTGTGCCAAGGATGCATTAGCAAGGTCTTACTTACTCAACTCCATCTCTGATTTTCTTTTGCCACATATTAGAAACTGTAAGACATCCCAAGAGACTTGGGAAACCTTGTCATCCTATTTTTCTTCCAACACAAGGGCCAGAAAAAACCAATTGTGGATTGAATTTACGAGACTAAGGAAGCAACCTAAGCAGGCTATTTCAGAGTATGTGACCAAGATTAAAGATGTAGCAGATCAGTTAGCAAGCATAGGAGAAGATATTGAAGAAGAGCAGATAGTAAGGCAAGTGATCAATGGGATTAAAGCTGATGACAAATGGGAAAGCTTCACCATTGCCATGGACCTATACATGGACATGCAAATTCGAGACCTTACCACTCTCATGGGGCAATTGTTCACTCATGAAGCCAAGCTCAACAAGAATGGAGACTCATCCAAAGGTAATAACTCTTCTACCCTATACACTGATAGAAGTAAGTCTAAAGATAAAGGCAAGAACAAGAAAGGAGAGGATGAAGGCACTACCTCCCAAGCAAACTATACAGGGAGAGGTAGATCATCAAGAGGAAGGGGCAGAGGAGGTAAGCAAGGTAGGGGGAGATCATATAACTCCTCACCATGCAACATTTGTGGTTTATCCAATCATACTACAGATGAGTGATTCAAATCCAGAAAGGATTACAACAACTATACAGAAGAGCAAGATGATTCTTTTCTGATAATGAACATGACTTCAAAACCAAGTACAAATGATGACCATCTCTTCTACATTGACTCAGGTTGTTCAAATCATGTAGCTAGCAATGTAGCTCTACTCTCTGACCTTGAAGAACCAAGAGGTAAGCATCAAGTACAAACAGGTGATGACACAAAGCACTCAGTAGTTAAAGTTGGAAACGTTAAGACTTCTGATGGTAATCAAGACTTGTTGAGTAGGGTACTATATGTACCAACCATTACCAAAAATTTGATAAGTGTTGGACAGATTGTGGAAAAAGGTTTGCCGGTCAGATTCAACCAATTTGGAGCATTTGTGGAGGATCCCAAGCATGGGTTCAAGAGAATAGCTAAAGGAGAGAAATCAGGTAGACTTTTCACTTTTGAGCTAGAAGATACAAAGAATATTGCACTTTACAATTATAAAGATCAAACACTTTCAGAGCTTGAGATTTGGCATCAAAGATTAGGGCATGTAGGTGAAAGAACCTTGAAGCAAATATGCAGGAACCAATGTGTACTTGGGATACCTAATGTATCTAAGCAACATATGATCTATAAGTGTGGTGCTTGTTAGTTTGGAAAGTCCCACAGGTTGCCCTTCTCAAGGAAAGGTTACATGCATGAGGATTACCTAGAACTTGTCCATACAGATGTATGGGGACCAAGCAAAGACCCCTCAATCTCAGGATCAAGGTACTATGTATCTTTTATTGATGATTATAGCAGGTGGACTATATTGTACTTTATGAAGGACAAAGATGAAGTGTTCAATTGTTTTAAAAAATATCTTGCACTTGTTGAGAATTAAACAGGAAGAAACCTAAAGAGGCTAAGGTCATATGGAGGAGGTGAGTACTTTTCCAATGAGTTTGAAGCATTCTTACAGGACAGATGAATCAAGAGAGAAATCACCACAAGGTATACTCCTGAACAGAATGGGGTAGCTGAGAGAAGAAATAGATTGATTGTTGAAACAGCTAGGTCAATGTTAAATGCAAAAAAAGTTACCTAACTACTTATGGGCAGAGAGTGTATCTATTGCCACTTATCTCATAAATAGGTTGCCATCTAAATCCCTTGATGGGATGACCCCTTATGAAGCATGGCATGGTAAGAGACCCTCACTTGATCATTGCAGGATATTTGGATGTGTAGCATATGTACACATTCCTTCTCAGATAAGAGGTAAGCTAGACCCTAAGGCTGAAAAATGTATCTTTATTGGATATGATCTAAATCAGAAAGGATACAGGTTCTACAACCCTTCAAATAAGGGTTTCATGGTGAGTAGAGATGTTATCTTTGATGAAAATGATTCTTGGTATGAGAATCAATGCAAGAAGTTTAAACTACCCTATGACTTGGAGGAGGAGTTTCCAAGTCTTGCTAAGGAGGAACCTACTCAGAGTGAAGACACCAATTCAGATGATGAAGACATTATCAATCTTGAAGAATTCAAGGCATGGAAGTCCAAAGGAAAACTCAAGATGAAGAAACTTGAAGATATACCTGAATCTTCAAATTAATCAATCAAAAGGTCACAAAGGGAGAGCAAAAAACCTATCAGATATGGGTATGACACCTCTCTTGTCACTAAACATTCTATCTATCTTGCCAAAGACTTGTCAATTGAAGAACCACGATCATATGAAGAAGCCATGACCAAGACAAAATGGAAGGAAGCTATGGATGAGGAGATTGAAGCACTCAAAGAAAGTGACACATGGGAACTAGTACCAAAGAAAGAGTCCATGAAGGTAATTGGATCTAGATGGATCTATAAAATCAAAAGAAATTCTGATGGGTCAATAAACAGGTACAAATCCAGATTGGTGGCCAAGGGTTTTGCACAAACCCAAGGCATTGACTATGAAGAAACATTCTCACCTGTGGCCAAGACGCCAACCATCAGGGTATTGGTAAGTGTGACTGCATCAAAGAATTGGAACATGTATCAACTAGATGTAAAAAATGCTTTTTTGAATGGATGGATTTCAGAGGAGGTATACATGTCACAACCTCCTGGTTATGAGGATACTAATAAGGTAACACATGTATGTAAATTAAAAATGGCTCTTTATGGATTGAAGCAAGCACCTAGGGCATAGAATCACAGGTTGACCACATACCTTCAAGATCAAGGTTTTGTCATGAGCAAGGCAAACACTTCTCTATTCATTAAGAGAAGTAATTCAGAGGTAATATACCTATGTGTTTATGTTGATGATATCATACTTACAGGTAATGATGTTAATGGAATCAGACAAATCAAGAGCCAGATGATGGAGTTCAAGATCAGTGATCTTGGTTTACTAAAGTACTTTCTTGGACTTGAGTTAGTCTATACTAACTCTGGAATCTATATTACTCAGAAAAAATACATAAAGGATATGTTGAAGAAGTTTCATTTGCAGGATGCAAAAGTTGCAAGTACTCCAATGGAGGTAAACCTAAAACTAAGTGCCCATGAAGGTGATGAAATTGATGATATTACAGGTTACCAAAGCATAGTAGGAAGCTTGAACTATGCTACCTTAACAAGGATAGATATTGCTTATGGAGTTAGTCTACTAAGTCAGTTTATGCATAAGCCTAGGGCACCTCACTTGGAGGCTGCCAAAAAGATATTAAAGTACCTCAAGGGTACTCAACATCATGGTTTGTATTTCCCTTACACTTCAGACTTGGATATCAAGATTTACTCAGATGCAGATTGGGCAGGATGCAAAGATGATAGGAGGAGCACTTCTGGATACATTTCATTTGGAGGTGATAAACCAATATCATGGTCTTCAAAGAAGCAACCTACTGTTGCTTTATCTTCTAGTGAGGCAGAGTATAGAGGATTGGCCAATGCCACTCAAGAAGCCATATGGATCAAGTTATTGTATACAGAATTGGGTTTGTATACTACCTCACCATTGATCTTTGGAGATAATACAAGCTCACTTCACCTTGGAGCTAATCCTATTTATCATGCCAGGACCAGGCATACAGAGGTTCATTACCATTATGTGAGAGAGAAGCTATTAAGCAAGGATATTCAACTAACATATGTATCAACCAACATGCAGTGTGCAGATTTGTTAACCAAAGCATTGGATGGAACCAAAACTTTGCAGGTTCAAATCAATGATTGGATTACAGAACATACATGAAGACTCAGGATGAAGACCAAGCCAAAATGTTTGGCTTGAGGGGGAGTTGTTGGTGCAATTCACAAGCCTACACATTTGGCTTGTAGTTCATACACATATAAAGATGCATAGAAAACAATGCTAGTGGTTAATTACCACTTTATCTTTTTTGTAAAAGTCATATTTCACTTGGAATCTTTGTAAGCACCTACCTAGAAGAACTCGTGGAAAAGTTAGGAGTTGATTGATGGAATATCTCCTATAATGGAGGATCACTTTTTAGAGAGAGCCAAAATTTGAATTCAAATTCAAATTGAATGTAAACACTTATATAAACCTCTAGGAAAAAGTCGCGAGTAAGGCTCATCAATCCCGAGCTCCTCATTCTCATTTATGAGTGTGTGTGAGGCCTACACTCTAGCCCACACCTATCTACACCATTAGGCAATGATCTTTATGCCTATGGCATTGTACAACATTGTTCATTAATACATATATCTACATTGTTCATTTCTGAGTTCTCTGTCATAGTCTCTGAAAGTCTGTCAAATTGTGGAGAGCATATCTCACTCATTTCTCCACCAAATTCAAAGATCGATAGCTTGTTGGAACCAGCTCAAATTCTACTACATGCTGTCAAAATTTGAAGGATTTCTATTTAGCCATTTCAGAGAAAAGTCCGTCGAGGTGATCACTGGTCGAAGTGTGCAATAGTCCTAAAAATCGGGGGTAAAGGTTTACTTGCTAAATTGATTTCTCTGAGCATAGTTAATATTTTTAAGCGATTCCACTTCGAATAGTTACCTTGCTAAGCTAATTAGATACCTCTAAAAGGAATTTTTCCAATTCCTACTATGCTGATTATACTGAGCAAAAGAAGCAGCAGGTGTATTGTCAAAAATAGAAAGTTTTCTTGAAGACTAGAAGTTCAAAGTAGTTTGTTTTGATTCAATCTTTTCATACATCATTTCCAAAGTACTTAGGCACTTTTAGGGTCTCATTGGAAAGCTACGAAGGTCTACTTATCAACTCTGAAGCAAGAAAGGGCAGGTACAAAGCAGGATTTGGCAGTACCTACTCATCCTCCTGAAGTATTCATCCATCTTCCCAACACTTTCATTGATAAATTGAACAAGAATAATTATCCAGCATTGTCCTTGAGGATGAAGACTTATCTACAAGGAAGGAGTCTCTATGGATACATATCAGGAGATGAGGAGATGCCCATATTCAGAAGCAAAAATCAACCTACAAGAGAGGAGCAGAAAAGACTAACTCATAGACTCATCTCATGGTGTGCCAAAGATGCTTAAGCCAGGTCATATCTACTTAACTCTATTTTTGACTTCCTTCTTCCTCATATTAGGAATTGCAAAACTTCCCAAGAGACTTGGGATACTCTCTCTTCATATTTTTCCTCCAATACAAGAAGTAGGAAAAATCAATTGTGGATCGAGTTTACTACTCAAAGGAAGCAACCTAAGCAGAATGTTTCAGAGTTTGTGACTAAAGTGAAAGATATAGCTGAAGAATTGGCAAGCATAAGAGAGGAGATTGAAGAAGAGCAAATAGTGAGACAGATAATCAATGGCATCAAGGAAGATGATAAGTAGGAATCTTTGACAACTGCAATGGATCTTTATATGGATATGCAAACCCCTGATCTAACCACTCTCATGGGGAAACTCTTCACCCATGAGGCCAAGCTCATAAAAAATGGTGAACCATCAAGAGGTAACAATTCTTCTGCCCCCTATACAGATTAAGGAAAGTCTAAGGATAAAAGAAAGAGCAAGAAAGTTGAAGATGAAGGTGCTACTTCTCAATCTAACTATGCAGGGAGAGGTAGGAACTCAAGAGGAAGGGGCAGAGGAAGTAAGCAAGGTAGGGGGAGACCTTTCAAATCTTCCCCATGCAATATATGTGGACTCTCTAATCACACAACGATGGTATGGGACATTGGACCCTGGGATTATGATTATCTTTTAGTCCTAGAATGAATCTTGAAGTTAAATTTGATCCTCAAGTGAATTAAAACTTCAAAGGAGAAGTTTAAATTCAAGTAGGATAAATGTAGTATCTCAAGATACTTCAAGATCAAGTAAGTAAATAAGAAGATATGAAGTAAGTAGCTTCCAAGATCTTCTTTTTGAAGTAAGGCAAAGACTTGTTCTTATTTGAATCATGAAACACTTCAAGATAACGTGTTTATGATTCAAAAATATTTGATTAATTTCTGAAGAAGTAGGACTTTGACATTGAAATGATCCTTTCAATTAAGGAATAGATTGTCTAAGTCAAGCACCAAGTTCCGAGTGTAACTTGGTAATTCAAAACCTTTGACTCAAAGCAATGCACAGAATTGCATCCTCAATAAGTAGTCATAAATTGAATATAGCCAAGAACTTAGTCTCAAGTAAAGCATTATTTGAGTAACAAGTCATCAATAGAACCTCACTGGGTCGATACATTGATGTTGGATACCACAGTAGTATCTTGTGGTTGGATGATGTTTAGCTTTACTCTAAGAATCTTTTTGAGAATCAAGTTCCTTTCTCTTAAAGATAGATAGAATGCTTCAATACCTTATTGAAACAAATCTTTGAGAAGTTGAAGTCTTGAGTCACGTAGAGTTTGACTCAAAGCAAGTATCTTAAGAGTTTGAATTGGTTGTACAAAGTTTTAGTTCTTCCTTTCTGCTTTTCGAATCTTTTGGATTTGACTCATATACGATATTTGATTCATTAACAAAAGTCGATGGTGAGTTGGTTGGAACTAGATAACTAAATTAAACATCCCATATGGATGTTTTGTACAAGAATCCTTTCAATCTTCAAAAGATGATGAATTTAAGTTGACTTATTCATTTGAGTTTGCTTCTAGTTACATGGCATAAATGACTTTCTAGAGTTCAGTACATTCTAGAACACAGAATTTAGGAATTGCTTATAAGATTGACAATTTCCCAAGAACTTAAAGATAAATTCTTTGAGAAAAGTGTCCTAAGTTAGACAATTTTCATTTTGGATTTGACTTGGTCAAGTTATAGTTCGGTTGACCCAAAGTAAATGGAAAACTTTCTCCTACAGTTTACATAGGATTTTCAAACTCATTAGTACAAAGTAGTCCTCGAGTCTCGTGAAAAAATTATTGTTGGTTTGGAGTAAACCATTGTACAAACATCCAAGTTAGATGTTTGGGCCAACCAAACTTCAATTTTTGCAAATCGAATTCACGTGAATCAAGAGTTCTCAAAGGCTTGTGGGGGATAAGAATCCTCCCTTAGTTACTAGATCCATGCATCAATCATGCCCAAAAATGGATTAGTAATTGGAATCCATCCGTTTCACATGTTCGTGCCCAGATCGCACTTAGTTTAATAGTGAATTGGCTAGGGATGTTTTTAGATCCATCCTTATTATTCATTCACTACTTTTTACTTTGATCAGTTTATCAAAGTACAAAGTGAGATGGTGTTTTGAATCATTTGGGCAGGGATCCCACCACAGAGACATGTTCTTCCCATTTTAGAACATGAGGTTCGGGGTTGCCTACAGTATTAACATAGCTCTATTTTTGAGGATGAAAATATTTTTCCAAGGGGGGAAGAATGTAGTAAAGTAAGTCTATGATCTAAGGGTCCGGCGGGTTCAGAAAGATCTAAAATCGAATACCTCCTCTTGGTATGCTCGAGCACGAGATTGGATGGCAAGATATGGGTTAGACATGGACCGACTGTCACCAATACAATATGGTACTCAAGCTCTCACCTACTCACTCTCTAGAGAAGAGAGGAATAGGATCACCGGACAGGAGATATGGCACACATATATAGAGAGGACTTGAGCCAATCCGAGCGAAAATGCTCTATTATCCTGGGATTTTTCTATAGATTTCAGATCAGGGGTTTATAGTTGCTCCATAGTATACGAGGATTTATCTTCCCCATCATCTTCGAGTAGCCATTGGACAGCTTCCAATATCATCAACGAGTTAGAGATCGAGCATGGGAGAACTAGGGGGATACCCAGAGAAGAGTGCATGTTCTGGGATGTGAGACAGAGCTAAGAGTGAGGAGCACTTTGTGGTATAATGTCCAGTGTATCGAGACCTTAAGACACAGTTCCCATTAGAGAGCTCATTATCGTAGCATATGCAGCTTAACTAAGAGAGCACACCATGCCAACATTGCCTAAGGCAAAGGGCCACTACACCCATGATTGTCCAAAACAAAAAGGGGGCAGCCATTCATATGATCAAGGTCCAGAAAAAGGTACTAATTTCAAACTTTTGGCTCTATCATCTAGTGGAAATGAACCTATTATAGCAAGGTCTAAGAGCAAACAAATGGAGGAATCTAACCAAGTGGCTTCAAATAATCCAAGGGAAGAGAAGATAACAAGTATTAAACTCATAGATGACATTGAAGATGCTTACAACATGGTAGCAGCTGATCTTCATGGGCAAGCACACTTAACCATCCACCTATGCCTTCCATCAATATCGAGAAATTTCTAAGGAATAGCTTTCAGAGGGTAAGCTGGCTTGAGTTGATCCAAATCGACCCAAGAGTAAGAAGTCATCTTTTAAAAAATTATACACTCATCAACGAAACCCCAGTGGACAAATGGCTTTTTAGTGGACTTCCTCATTTTGAAGTGGCTGATTATAAGAGCTCTAAATGAACTCTGGAAATTGAAAACAACTCGATCATAGGAGTTATTGTTGACGGAGGTTCCAACATCAACTTGATGCTTGAATTTAGCATGAAGAAGTTAGGCCTCTCCATCACCAAGATTGCACCATTCACACTGGCTTCACTGATCAATGAAAGTTCAAACCTCTTGGAGTGGTGGAATAGTTAATCATGTCGAGACAAGGCTAATCATTTGAGTTGGAATTTGTGGTTATCACATTGCCACAAGAAAGCCCCTTTCATCTCTTGCTTGGAAGACCATGGCTAAGACAAGCTCAAGCACTTCAAGATTTGGGAAAAAATCTTCTTTGGGTAACAATGTCAAGAGACAAGCACATCCAACTGCATATAGATCCTGAAAAGGACAGCCTCAGAGTTATAATGCCAATTTATCCTTCCAAAGACAATGAATCCTTGCTCTCTTGGTTAATGGGTGAGCTTGAGTGCTCCCGAGTGGAAATTAAAGAGCTAGATAGTCTTGTTGAGCCAAAGAAGGCTTCTGAGCATGTAATGGTCAATCATTAATTGTCTCTCTATGCATGCTGAAACTTATGCAAGAAAGGACTCTAGACCAAAAGAGGACTCTGGACGAAAGACCTATATCTGGACTTTTCTTGAATGGAAGTGTGGGAGACTTTGAAATTCTATTAGATCATAGTCCACTGTACCACCTTGGGTTAGTGGACCTTAATGGGAAAATTAGTCCAATGGACCACCTTGGGCTAGTGGATCATGATTGGTAGATTAGTCCATTGGACCACCTTGAGTAATTGGACTATATCATGCAAGTTAGGCCACTAGACTACATGGGGCAATTGGACAAAGGTCCATTGGAAGTCCCATCACTAAAGCATGGTCCAATGTTGGTCCATAGTCCAATTATGAAACATGGTCGACAAGGGGACAAATTAGACCTTAGTCCACAATTGGCAGAGATAAGCACAAATGAGAAGATGAATATGCTTACAATGACTCCAAATGGAATACCTGATGTAACTTTCCATCTTATGATTGTAATAAGGTTTTGGGGCATGAAATTAGTCTCTATAATAGTGCCTATCGGACAGACCATTGAATATACATAGTCCAAAAGGGGTTGGGCCAGATTTGGATCATCTTTTAGTGGGAAATACTAAAGCTAACAATCAGCTTTTGCAGCATGTTATGAGCAAAGACGATGGTGAGAGGTGTCAAAACGCAAGTCTAGACGAACATCCACATAATGAAGAAGAAGGTGCAAATAGTGAATGGAAGAGCAAGACAACAAATAGGCAGATTGTGTCATCCTTGTAGGAAATACTTTCCACATGAATCAACATCCTTGTAAATGTGGACTTGTTAAGACTAACAAGTCCACATTTACACTATCCTCGAGTGACTTTTTCTTTAGCTCAATGTTCGTTTAAGACACCTTGCTGTGAGGTTTGAATCTTTCCAATCATGCTTTAAAACATAGCATACAAGTTTTGAGAGTCATTGCTTCTTAACCCTCAAGCTCAAGGTCTTTTATGGAGATAAATCTAAGGACTTAATTTAGCTTAGACTCTTCACTTGTTTCTTGGGTGTTTCTTGACCCTTTCATCTTTTTATATATCATTGTGGAAATTTTTCCCAAGATCCAATCCAACTTAAGAGATAAAACTTTTACTTGTTGAGTTTTTTTTTACCATTACTTGGATACAAATCTTACTACTCCGGCATAGTTTGTAGTAGTTCCATTGACAATCACTTGGATATTCCTATTTCAAGTCTGATTTATTCTTGTGTATTAGGCAATAGTGACAATGAGTTTAGTCTATATCTTGAGATCTCTTTACTCTATCTTGGGAATCTCTCTCTAAAGATTGGTAGACCATTTGGCTACAACATCCACAAGACTTAAGTACCACTATTTATGGTTCGGGGCCTACTTGGAAACTACTTGAAAAAATCTTGTTCTCTTTACTTTATTCATGTTTTACTTAAAGGAGTTTCCACTTTTATCAAAGTTTTTCAATCCCTAAGCAGGTTATAATTAACGTGGATGGTTGCTTCCACTCCAAGTTTCACTTTTAGGATTCCTCTTGGAATAAGTCCAAGAGTGAAAGATACCCACCATCTCAAGGTCCGATGTCCCATACCATATGGAAGTTATTGTTATCATCTTATTGTAGAGTTGGCAAGATGTGGAGTTGGGTCCACCTATAGAGCGAGATCTTGGAGTTGGTAGGTATGCAAAGAGCATGAAGTCGAACTAGAGTGCAGCTCCGAAGCTCTCAGGAAACATGAGGATGCTATTTAGAGGATTGACTCACAAGACATAGAGCTCAGTGTGCTCATTGGAGACCATTTCTATGCATGTAGCTTGGGTCACATTAGATGGAGATACACTCCCTTGCATTTTAATTCTCCGAGTTGTACTATATATGGTGCTTGTAGTTTATCAGCCCTCCATCTAGACTTTTCTAGATTCCTATTGTATCAAATACTACACATTACACTCACATTTAGTCTCAGTTTGTCTTATAAATATCGATGATTCATTGCATTGGTCATTTCGGTCTTTGAGGATGTTCTTATATCATTTCATTTCATTTTTTCTCTCTTGCAAGTTGCAGTATTGCCAAGAGTGGCTTTCGTGTTTGTTGACATAGGAGATTTCTTTTTTTCACTTGAAGGCAATGCATTGTAAACAGATTTGCATTGCAGCATTGCAGTTGTGACATTTTAATGTGTTGTGTAATGATGATGGATTCCAAAAAGCTATGTTCATTCAGAACACTCCGAGTATAGTGATTTCTATCAATTTTTGGTGGTATCTCAGACCATCATGCAGACCATTATACTGTAGTGATATCTATTTGCATTCAAGTGGTTGCTGATCCATATATGAGGTATCTGGACATGCTCTATCACTTGGTATAGAAGATCACCCTATGATAGAATGCCTAAAGAACTTCCTGAGACCTTTCTCAGAATTTCTAACCAATGCAACTTGTTAAAGGAGAGGATCCAAATATGCAGTTATAACGTTGGATATCTTGCAGCTTGAGATAATGTGTGAGCTTGTGCGCCTCTTGTGATACAGTTCATAGAAGACCCTCTTTCCTTTTAGCTGTTCGCATCTAATTATCTATTGAAACTATTTGTGATGAAAGAGATCTCAATATAATGATAGAGAGAATCTCCTTCTAGCCTCTTGTTTACAAGAAGTAATGTAAACTTCAAGCCGGCGATATCAACAGGGGTTTCTGGTATAGCTATTTGGAAAAGTGGGACATTATCTTTTGTTCCCCATTCCAATGGAGGCAGTGAGAGATGGAGAAGGCAGAAAAATTTCTGCATATGGTACTGTCAAAGGACTTCATCTCTGGGGCCTTTGAGCCAGTTTATCCTTATCTCTGGTTTTATTTGCGTCAATGAATACTTTTGGACATTAGAATAAACATAAATTTCCAGTGAAGAAGTGGATGGAACTTTTAGTAGGATGACATGAATTAAGTAAATGATACATGGAGCTTTTCGAGTAAAAGTTTCTTGATTGTAATGATCACTATAACAAATAGAGCTGGCTTTATTGTAATCATAGTTTATATCCGCTTGTGGGAAATTCTTTTCCTACATTTCCCATGTATGATTGGGAACGAAGTGTAAGAAAAATTCCCCACTTCTGATGGGGGAAAAGATTTTGCATGATGAGGGCATTGATGATGATGATGATCGTATTCATGATCATGATCATGTCTTTTGTTTTTAGCAGTTTTCAAAGATCTCAGCTGCTTTCTGCTTACAAAGAAATTGCTGTAGTTTAAGCTATTTTCAGTCAACTTATTTTTATATGTTAATCTAAATCATATTTCAGTAAAATTACATATTTATGTTTTCTATATTGGGATGTATGATTCACGTATGAAAAACATTGTTTTCTTTTATACTTTTTTTTCCCCCTCATTCTCCAACCTGTATGAGTGGAAAGTAACATTCACATATGGAAAACTATAATTGTAATAATTGCTTTGACGAGTAAGGTGGCTTGATTATTTTAAGTTCAGAGATTCTTATTTTATCATGAAATGCATTGCATTCATATCGCTTGTTTCTCGGTTTTCCTAGGCGACTGCCGTTGAAGGTGCAGAGACAAGCCTTGTAACTGATTATATACTGAAGGTACTGCCTGATTACTGATTCAGGATATATCACTTTTTCTGATTTGGTAAATTGGAGAATTCAGCCAATGAGATGATACTTATATATGATGATGTGTTCCCTGATTTATGATAAAAGATATTGGCATTGGACATTTGTGCCGATATAATGGTTGGAAATGAGATGCGAAGAGGAATTTCTGGTGGTCAGAAAAAGAGATTGACAACAGGTAATGCTGCTTGTTTTGATAATTATTGTGGAACAAGTCTTTTGTATGATCTCAATATGCATACTCGTATGTTTATGTGAGCAATATTTCTGTACCATCTTGCTCAAGTTGCCATCTAGTAGTATTTAGTATGCATTGAGCAGTAAGTGATTAGGGCTTTTGGATATGTACTCATTTCTAATATAACTTAAGGACTCCTCCAGAATTCAAACAAGCATGCAGTTTTCATAGGTTCAAAGACTCTGCTGTGTGCATTATACTTTTCAGCATTAGATAGGGCATACATGCATCTTCATATCAAGATATAATTACTGAGCGCTTGATAGAAAAAAATTATTTCACTCCTTTTTGTTCCCCAGGGCAATGTGAAGAATATTTTCATGCTATTTTTCATTTCAGGAGAGATGTTGGTGGGCCCAGCAAAAGCCCTTTTTATGGATGAGATTTCCACAGGTTTGGACAGCTCAACTACTTTCCAGATCGTGAAGTGCTTGCGGCAAAGTGTTCATGTCATGGATGGGACAATGCTCATCTCCTTGCTTCAACCTGCACCTGAGACATTTGAGCTCTTTGATGACATCATTTTACTCTCTGAAGGTCAGATAGTTTATCAAGGTCCAAGAGAACTGGTAAAAGACTTTTTTGAGTACATGGGATTCAAATGCCCGGAAAGAAAAAGTATGGCTGATTTTTTGCAGGAGGTAAGGCCTTTTCATGTGCAGATATTCAGGCAAATTATTATTCCATTCTCATGTACATTATGGAGGGGTATGCACCAGTTATGTACGGAAGTGCATTAGCATACATGATCGCCCAATTGGGTTATTTCCTAACGTATTCTATTGTGATCGTTCATGAGCTTCCATAGCTGATGACTCTATACTTATTGGGTCCATAGTTTCTTTTCCCATCCTTCCCTCTTCTCTCTACATATACTGTATACATATACATATACATATACATATACATATACATATACATATACATATACATATACATATACATATACATATACATATACATATACATATACATATACATATACATATACATATACATATACATATACACATATATACATATACACATATATACATATACATATACATATACATATACATATACATATACATATACATATACATATACATATACATATACATATACATATACATATCCATATACATATACATATACATATACTTATACATATACACATATACATATCCATATACATATACATATCCATATGCATATGCATATGCCTATACATATAACCTATACATATACCTATACATATACCTATACCTATACATATACCTAT
>CM035417.1:144229457-144239457 GCA_020310875.1 Ceratopteris richardii
ATATATATATATATATATATATATATATATATATATATAATATATATAATATATTATATATATATATATATATATATATATATATATATATATATATATATATATATAATATATATATAATATTATGTATATGTATACATTATATATATATACATACATATATAAATATATACGTATATAATATATATATATATATATATATATATATATATATATATATATATATATATATATATATATATATTGTGAGGGGAGCACTAGATTGTGCTCTCTGACTTCACTAGACAAGATTTTGGAAATACACTAATGATTACAAGAACACTGACGTAGGGAAAATAATACAAGAAGACGGATTTGATACAGGATGTCCCACAACCCGGGACCAATAGGTATGGAAAACTGGACTAGAGATGATACAGGAGATCCCACAACCCGGGATCATAAGTATGAGACAAGATGTCTGGATTACAAGAACTCCCTTCTGGGAGATGAACTGAATACAAGAAAGAACTTGACAAGATCTTGTACTACAAGATTACAAGAGGACAAGACAGGATGTCTAAGAACTAGACTGGACGGGACTAGAACAAGAAACAAGACAGGAACTGGAACTGGAACTTGGAGAGTACTTACTTGGCGGTCACGACTCCTTGAGCTCCCAAGACTGGTATTGGAAAGATTGATTATGAATGTGGCCAACCCCTCCTTCTATAGGTTTTCCAAGGGCGGTTCTAGGGCGTTTACGAATTGATTATGTCATCAATGATGTCATCAATTCGTAGCATGGTCTCTGGATGTCAGAATCAAGCAAGGAGACAGTCGATCTTAGGGTTTTGGCACGTTCCGGACGCAATGGAAGCATTAGTTTGCCCAAATTCTGAACCAATTATGAGATATAGGATTCACATGGAATTTGAGAGTTTCCTTTGTCCATGACATTACCTCCCCCTCAAGCGGCGAGTTCCACGAGGAGCGGTCATGTTCTCTGGTCTCAGCTTCATTGGATTTTTCTTATGGAATTCTCGAACCTTGATTGGTGCTCTTTGAAGGTTTTCTGCAGGTTACCAAGTACGATCACTGATGTCATACCCTTTCCAATGAATAAGGTACTCTAATCTTCTTTGGGATATTCTCGAATCTAGGACATGCTCGACTTCAAATTCTTCATGATCATCAATCTCGATAGGTGGTGAAGGACTAGGTCTCTCCCCTCTCAATGGTGAAATCTGATATGGTTCCAACATGGATACATGGAAAACTGGATGTATTCTCATGGTACTTGGTAGCTGGAGCTTGAAGGTGACTGGATTAATCTTGGCCAAGATGGTAAATGGACCAAATCTTTGATGATCTAACTTTGCACAAGGCCTTGAAGTTTGCAAATTGTTTCTGAGTAACCATACTTTATCCCTAATTTGATACAATGGATTCTGGACACAATGTTGATCTGCATAGTACTTATATTGTTGTTGAGCTTTATGGATCTCTTCCTTGAGTTCTTTGTGAATGTCCATCAGGTACTGGGCCTTGTCTCTGGCAGCTAGGTTCTTGACATGATTTGAGAGTTGTATATCCATCCTTGGATGTTGTCCATAGTTTGCAAAGAAGGGAGTTTGCTTAGTAGATGCATGAGCACTATTGTTATAGGCAAACTGTGCAAAGGGTAACAACTCAAACCAATCATTTTGTGATAGTTGCTAGTGCAACGGAGATATTGCTCTAGGACTTGATTCACCTGTTCTGTTTGTCCATCAGTTTGTGGATGATTTGCTGTAGATAGTTTAACTTTAACACCAAGGAGCTTGCAAAGACTCTTCCAAAAGCTGGATATAAACTGTGGACCTCGATCATTGACAATATCATGAGGCAATCCATGAAGTCTAAAGATGTATCCGAGAAAGAGTCTAGCAGTGGCGGCACCTATGATTGCCTTTGTAGTTGGAATGAAGTGTGCCAGCTTTGTGAATCTATCCACAATAACAAGAATGGCATCATACTTATCTGACTTTGGTAGATCTGTGATGAAATCCATAGATAATGAAGCCCATGGCCTTTCTGGAATAGGTAAAGGTTGCAAGAGGCCATGAGGCTTATGTCGTGGTACCTTAGATCTATTGCAAGTGTCACAAGTTCGGATATATTCTTTGACTTCCTTCCACATTTGAGGCCACCAAAAATCCCTGGATATGAGTTCTATTGTTTTATTTACTCCAAAATGTCGTGCTGCACGGTTGTCATGACGTTGTTGAAGTACTTGGATCCTGGGCTTTCCTGGAGGGACATGTAATAGGTTCTTATAGAATAGTAACCCGTCCTTTTCCTGGAATTCATTTACTTCTTGGACTTTTCCTTCTTGAGTTTTTTGCTTAACATTACAAAATAATTCATCTTGTGATAGATTCTCACAGATCAAATGATTCAAGGCTGAATCTTGAGGATGGGTTGAAGAGATAGCTGCTAACTAGAGATGCTCAGGCTTGAGTAATACACTCTCTTGTTGATCAAAGGCCTCTTCACCCTTCTTTGGTGCAAGGTAAGATCTTCTTGACAAGGCATCTGACTCACACTGTTGCTGTCCTGGACGATATGTGATGACAAAGTCGAACCTGGATAAAACGTTACTCCATCGAGATTGCCTTCTGTTGAGGATGCGGGTAGTCATAAAATACTCTAGGTTCTTGTGATCTATATACACGATAACTTTATGAGCTGCTCCATCTAGATGGTGACGCCAAGTATCAAATGCATCCACTATGGCATGAAGTTCTTTATCATGAATTTCATAATTAATTTCTGGAGGAGAAAATTTCCTTGAATCATATGCAATTGGATGTAGGTGTCCATCATCTCCATATTGTGAGAGAATGGCCCCTAGGGCAAAGTCTGATGCATCTGTCTCTAGGAAGAAGGGCTTGGTAGAATCAGGATGAACTAGAATTGGAGCAGTAGTGAATGCTGATTTTTGCTTCTTCGGTCCATGAGAATTTGGAGTTCCCTGTAAGCTTGGTAAGAGGTGTCACTATCTTGGAGTAATCTTTAATGAATATCCTATAGAAGTTGGCAAAACCGAGAAAACATTGTACATCTCGAACACATGAAGGTGGTTGCCAATCAAGGATTGTCTGAATCTTCTTAGGGTCCATAAAAATTCCTTTATCATGACATTCATGATCCTCTAGATTTTTGGAGAATATCAAGATATCATCAAGGTATATTACAACAAAATCATCTAAATATTCTCGAAAGATATCATTCATCATATGTTGGAAGACAGCTGGAGCATTTGTAAGACCGAATGGCATAACTACAGATTCAAAATGTCCATACCTTGTTTGAAATGTTGTCTTCCATTCGTCTCCCTCTCTGATCGTGACAAGGTTGTAAGCTCCTCGAAGATCAATTTTCGTGAAGAATTTTGCTTTTCCAAGGCGTTCGAAGAGCTCTGATATGAGTGGTAGAGGGTATCTATTTTTTATAGTGAATTTGTTCAATCCACGATAATCTACACACATCCGAAGAGTCCCATCCTTCTTCTTTATAAATAGAATAGGAGCTCCTGCTGGAGACTTCGAGTGTTTGATAAACCCCTTTGCTAGATTCTCATCAATGTTCTCGCCTAGTTCTGTAAGTTCCTCTAGGGATAATCTCTAGATTGGTCCAAAGGGTGGTTGTGCTCCCTCTTGAAGATCTATGGGGCAATCGTAAGGTCTATGCTCTGGGAGAATATGTGCATTCTTCTTTTAAAAAACATCTTCAAAGCCTTTGTACTGATTGGGTAGCTGTACTGGATCATCTTTCTTGGATTCTTGAGCTGGTATGGCATAGATCATATATGTAGGTTCCTTCCTTACTGCATGTACGAAGGCTTTGGCTCCGACATATGTTGGGTTCTTCTGGATATCTCGACGGGTGATTTTATTCTTTTCCCCATTAATGTCTGGATTATGCTTCTTTAACGAGGGCATTCCAATGATAACTAGATGTACTGGGCTCGATATTACATTGAAACATATATGGGATTCATGGTCACCAAGGTGTACTCTTAATGGTGTGGTTTCCATGGTTATATTCCGAGATACTAGAGGTCGTCCATCTACTACTTGAGCTACTACTGGTTTGTTCTTCCGAAGTACAAGAATTCCATGTTTCTTACCCAATCCTTCATCGATGAAACATGAGGAGGCTCCTGAATCTACTAGGGCTGTAAGGGAAAGGGTCTTCTTGGGCATGATTGACTTGACAGGTGCAAGACATGTTTCTATGGGTGTAGCTGGAATTATGAGACCCTTTCTTATATCATGGTGCGGCTGCAAGGTCTCTTTTACAACTGGACTTCCTCGTTTCCCTGCTCTACAAGGGTGGCTGCGACTCTGGAGTTTGTTCTCTTGTTTGGACAATTAATTGCAATATGTCCAGGGTTTCCATAGTAGAGACATAACTTATTAACTCTCCTTCTCTGTTTCTCTTCTAGTGTTAAAGGCTGAAACCTAGTTACATCTATTTGCATAGGTTCAGGCATGGACTCCTCTTTAGTAGTCTGTTGGAAAGGTTTCCACTGGCGAGGTCCTCCTTCTACTTGTTTTTCTTGTTTCCTTTCAAAAAGTCGGTTATCACATTGAATGGCTTGCATGATATATTCATTCAATGTTTTAACCTCTGGCATCGTGAGCAACAGGTCCTTCACATCATCTCTTAAACCCCATCTGAATTGGTTTATGAAATAATCTTCATGCCAAGTGAGATCACATATCAACTGCCTAAATTCAGATGCATAGGTAGAGGCAGGGCGGTTACCTTGACGTAGCTTCCGAAGTTTTGTTTCTGCTACTCAACTTGTATCTGCATCTCCAAATGTGGCGGAGAGTTCTCGAAGAAACCCCTCATAGTCCTGAAGTACTGCCATGTTCTTCTCCAAGATTGGCGCAAACCATGATAATGCTTGGCCACAGAGCAAGGTTCCAATAAACCCGACCTTGGATGCCTCGTAAGGGTATCTATCAGGTTGCATACGGATGTACAATTTAACTTGCTGGAGAAATCCACGAAACTTTATGCGATCCCCATCGAACTTTTCTAGCATGCAAATCTTGGGTTCCTTCATAAATGATGTACTAAGCCGTTGATTCACTTGAATACTCCCTTGATTTGCTTGAAGACTCCCCATTCGTTCTTGTAATTCTTGGAGGAGCGCACCTACATGCACTTGATGTCCCATCTCGACTTGTGTCTGTCGATGACTTAGGTCTTCGACTTGTTGTTGGAGACTCTGAAGTGATGCTACGATCTGTTCATTAGCGTTCTCCATGATGCCTGGTTTTGGATAGAAGATAGTCTTGCCAAAATGTCATGGGAGCACTAGATTGTGCTCTCTGACTTCACTAGACAAGATTTCGGAAATACACTTATGATTACAAGAACACCCACGTAGGGAAAATAATACAAGAAGACGGATTTGATACAAGACGTCCCAACCCGGGACCAATGGGTATGGAAAACTGGACTAGAGATGATACACGAGATCCCACAACCCGGGATCGTAAGTATGAGACAAGATGTCTGGATTACAAGAACTCCCTTCTGGGAGATGAACTGAATACAAGAAAGAACTTGACAAGATCTCCTACTACGAGATTACAAGAGGACAAGACAGGATGTCCAAGAACTAGACTGGACAGGACTAGAACAAGAAACAAGACAGGAACTGGAACTGGAACTTGGAGAGTACTTACTTGGCGGTCACGACTCCTTGAGCTCCCAAGATTGGTATTGGAAAGACTGATTATGAATGTGGCCAACCCCTCCTTATATAGGTTTTCCAAGGGCGGTTCTAGGGCGGTTACGAATTGATGATGTCATCAATGATGTCATCAATTCGTAGCATGGTCTCTGGATGTCAGAATCAAGCAAGAAGACAGTCGATCTTAGGGTTTTGGCACGTTCCGGACGCAGTGGAAGCATTAGTTTGCCTTAATTCTGAACCAATCATGAGATATAGGATTCACATGGAATCTGAGAGTTTCTTTTGTCCTTGACATATATATATATCTGTGTGTGTATGTGTATATATACACACACATACATATATATATATATATATATATATATATATATATATATATATATATATATATATATATATATATATATATATATATATATATATATATATATATATATATATATATATATATATATATATATATATGTGTATATGTATATGCAGAGCATCACATTGACAAGAAAGCGAATTTGCATATTAAAATAAGTTCCTTTTTGTGTGACCATAAAAGACCTTACAATCGCAAGCTTCACCATAATTGTGACTACAGAGAGTGCTACAACTTGTGAATGCACAAATTTACGCATTAGCAAAGTAATCCACAATCCATCGTGCAATATAGCAACCAGCTCAAACTGTCAATAGAGATCTTTAGACCTTAGATGAGGCTATGTATCTATCTATCTATCTATCTATCTATCTATATATATATATATATATATATATATATATATATATATATATATATATATATATATATATATAATTTTTAATTTTTTTTTTTTTTTTTGTGGAAAATCTCCCTTTATTCAGTTAGAGAAATAATGTACAGATGGTTGAGAAGGGGAAAAGATCCCCCTCCCCCCGCCGTATGAAGTAACTACAAACTATCTCGATGTATACAAGTGTGAGTGCTAATGGACTATCTCTATACAGACAAGTGCATGGAAATCTGGCACAAATGCATGAACCCCAAACACACACGTGTGTCCAATGAGAGAGTAAGACAGTCTCCAAGAAGGAAGCAAACATTGTTCTGTCCTCATCAGGCATGACGTCGATTTCTCGGCACAAAGTAAGTTTGCATAAAGTCCATGAGAAGCTTGGGACATAGCTTTTGTTTTGAAATAGTTTTTTGTTTCTAAACATCTAGATATTCCAAAGGAGTGGTGATAAGCATCTCTTTCTAATCTAGTCCAGAACTTTGTCTCCTCAGCCAAACAAGAAGAACATAGTGCCAATTTTAGAGGGTCGCATATCCGAGATAGGAAACAAGAAAAGTTTATTCCACCATCTCTGAATGAATGAGGAGGTCCAAAACGCATGACGCATGCTCTCGTCATGAGAAGCGCAATGGGGACATCGAACACCTTGCAACCCATGTCTAGAAAGAAAAGCTCCCAAAGTGAAATGACCTGTGAAAATCCTCCACATGAATATTTTGATCCTGAATGTGAGAGAAGATTCCCAAAGAAGTGAAAATCTGGCATGCCACCAAGAGGGGGCTTTTTGATGTTTCCATCGCGCATTACATTGAAGAGTAACATCATCGAAAGGAAGAAGCGACAGATAGAAGGTATTCTCTTTACGAGTCCACCATCTAGTATGCTTTGCCAATAGCCGATCACGCCATGGACCAGAGAAATCGACGGAGAGGGGAACTTGATATTCTTGCAGAAAGATAGCTATTTAATCCCTTTGGACCGATAAGCCGATCCCACTGCATAGGTTCTGCGAATAGCTAGAAAAGATAAAATTTCCCACTTGGAATCATAACATTTTGCAATAGAATCAATCCCCTTGTTGTTGAAGTATCGTGTTGCCGCCCCCAAAGAGAGTGCCAAGGGTTGAGTTGTTAAGAACGACCAATGAGGAGACATCGCAGCAAAAGAGTTCCCAACATAACGCTGCCGTCCATTCCATTTCAATGTAGATCCAAATTTCTTGAAGCCTTGGAGCAAAATATTCAAGGTGTGCAAGGAAGCACGCATTGGGGCATGGGAAAAGAACTTGTTCTATACATCCAAGTTCCAGTTCCCTTTATAATATACCACCGCATTCTCCATAAGTTGCCAGAAAATTTTAGTCCACAGAGGCTTAAAAGGAGAACTAATAAGCATAATGAAAGCCGTTCGTCGCGCCATTATGTGTGCATGAAGATATAGAATTCCAAGGCCGCCCCTAGGCTTGGGCTGATAAACATACCTCCAGGCTAAGAGTACGAATGCACGATTATGCTTTTTATTCCACAAGAAATCTTTTATGAGACGATCAAAACCCTGAAGGTGACATTTTTTCCAGTCCAATAGTAGCAGGTAAAATATGAGATAAGGTTGCATTAAAGCTTGGACTATTCTTATTCTGATATGTAAAGGCCATTGCGAAGCTCGCCACAACTCCATTTTGGCTCTGACTTTACATAGTACCCAACATATTTTATCCTTAATGGGAACATTTATACCCTATGGGTATCCAAGATGCCGAAAGACAGTACGTGTATCAACGTTAGGACCATACCAAGGAAGGGATTCAAAGTGCCGCACAAAAATGTTGATAAGAACTGATTTCCCCATGTTAATGCAGAGAGAAGAAGCCTCCGAATCCAAACAAGCAAGAATATTCTGAACATTCTTTGCCTCTGCTTTTGCAAAAATGAAAGTGTCATCTGCGAACCCGACTCCAACATGGGAACTTCCAAACATTGAAATGCCATGAATAAGATTGGAGTTCAATTTAGCCTCCAACAAATAAAACATCGGGATGGAAGCTAATGCATAGAAAAGAGGACTCAAAGGACATCCCTGACGCGCAGAGCGCTGAATGAAAAAAGGCGCAGAAAGCCTTCCATTAATCTCCACATGCGATACACTGTCTTGTCCCAAGATATAAATCAATCGACAGAACTTGAGGATGAAGCCGAGCTTCCTAAGCACCGCCGCAATGAAATCCGAGCGTATACGGTCAAAAGCTTTCTCAAAATCAATCTGCATACCAACCACTTCTTGATTCGAGGAAACAGCATGCTCCATCATCATTTGAGTAAAAAGGATATTATCATATATTGATCTTTTATGAACGAACCCAATCTGGGAGGGATGAACGACAGTATGAATAATCGGTTTGAGCCTCAAAGCAAAGATTTTAGCAAAAATTTTATAGATATATTCATCATTGTAATTGGTCTCCAATCCCCAATCTTTCTGGGTATCTCCACCTTGGGAATAAGCTTAGTTTTCCCCTGCTTAAACGAAAAAGGAATCTTTTGGAAACTCCATATCTCATTACATGCATCCAAAATTAAAGTCTTAAGAGAGGACCAAAATGCCATGACAAATTCCTTGGTGAGACCATCTAATCCTGGTGCTTTTCCATTCTTAAGAGACTGAAGCGCCATGAGAACTTCTTCTTCAGTTATGGACTTTTCACAATTATGAGCCGTTCGCAAATCAATGATTTGTGGTGTATAGGCAAGAGAATCCTGAATTGCCGTGAACCAAGCATCACAAGTTGAAAATGAGGCAGCAATCAACTTTTCAAAGTGTTATGTGCATGCATGAGCTATAGAATTCCCATCCTACAGAATTTGGCCATTGAACTCAAGTGAAGAGATAGCAGCGTTTGCACGTTTAGCACGTAGAAAGTCAAAAAGCATTTTGAATTAGCATGAAGGTCATTGACTTCCATGCACCTGGCTCGAACTTTAGAAGACCGAATAGCATTGTTCTCTACTAAGTGCAAACATCTGTACGCATCACACAATTGAGCATGATCCCTCTCTGAGAGCAGTTGTCGAGAATCCACCTTCTCAATCATTAAGAGAATGAGATGCTCAGCTTCTCCTGTGGCCGCCCTTAAGGTGTTAGCAAAATATTTACCACAATCTCTAATCACATCTTGCATGCCTGCCACCAAAAATTCCCATTTCATACACGATAAAGCCTTTAATGAGAGAACTTTGAAAATCAATTTCTCAACAGCAGCTTTAAACATAGAAGTTTGTTACCAAGCAAGATTCACCCTCAAAGGAATTCTATGAAACTTATGCGGTATACAAGAGTTCCATTCTACTCCACAAAGGGACACCAAAAGTGGGTTGTGATCAGAAAGCAAAGCCGTAGCATCAACCCACATTGTGGACACGGCATTCAACAAAGAAGTATGAGAGTAATAACATCTATCCAGCCTGCTCATAGCTTTCCTATGCGATCTAGAATGAAACGT
>CM035417.1:144249457-144286957 GCA_020310875.1 Ceratopteris richardii
AAAGCTCTTCATAGGTTCCTTTTTGCAAAAGACATACCATTTTGGAAAGTAAGAAGCCATTACTTTTTTGATATAATCAATGCAATCGATCATGTGGGCTCTTCCTATAAATCACCATCATATCATCACTAGTGTACACATCGTCTTTATGATGAAATGAGGTGCATAGGAAGTGAGTTGCTGAAATTCCGTGACAAATGGAAACGTTTTGGATGCATTATAGTATGATGGCTGATTGGATGATAGGAATTGACTTGTTTTAAAACGTGTGGATGCTTCATGTGAAGTGAAAATTGATGAGTACATCTTTGAGATTTTGAAAGAAGCTATGGACAATGCAACTAATTGTGTAAGGGCTGGTTTTTTGCTTGACCAAAAACGGTTGAAAAAAAATGGTTACATATTTTTTACACAAGATTTGCATGCCATTGCATTGATTTGTTATTTGAAGATATTGGTGGTTTTGCTTGGGTGAAGCTAGTATTGAACCAAGCTCAAAAAGTCGCTACTTTATAGCTATGAAGCCCATAATTCTTGCTCTATTTAGAAAACGTTCTTCAAAAGTGTATAATGCATGAGAAATTTAGCAAACTTTTTGGATGAGAGAGTGTATAGTGGATTGAGATCCATGGTGGCTTTAGTTGAGTATACTAGAAAAAGAGTATGCAAAACTAGAAAAGCTAAATATGTATTTGTTATTGTTCTAAGTACAGTTTTTCGAAGAAGTACGTGAGAGATTTTAAGCATTTGTGCTCATGTTTTGAAGATATTGCATTTAGCAAATAGAGAAGATGTTATCATGGGTCTTGTTTATGAATTAACAAGTAGACTGATTGAGAAAATCAACCATATTGATGGTATTGAGAATGCAAGGTTAGAGAAAGTGGTCTTTATGTGTGAAAACATGGACATGATGCATTCTCAATTCCATGTGGCACATTAAGTTCTCCACCCTATTTGGAGAGAAAAATGTCCATATGATGAGGACGATGGAGAAGTTAATGATGGTTGGATGGATGTTACAGAGCATTATACACATGGAGATCTTGAAAAGCAAGGGGTTCTAAAGGATGAGTTTGATGAGTATAAATCGATTGAAGGTACATATCAAAAACCTCTTGCTAGACATGAAAAGAGAATAAGATAGGAATCTATAGGTCATGAAATTGTGCATGGGTGCAAGGAATGCAAATGTACTTCTCTTGGAATGATCACTTCAAAAATGTTATGGGACAACTACGGAAACCACTAAGTCGCTTACAAAATGGAGGGAAAACAACCATGTACATCCCTAAATGCTCCTCAAGGTTTCCCGTTGGTTAGGACCAACTAGGAGGAACTTTCTTGCAAGGGAACAAATAAGTTTACAAGGGATTGTTTCTGCTATAGGGTTAACTTAGCGGAGCTTTTAGAAGAGAGATGGGGATCCTCTCTGTACCCCTCTCTGTGCCTCTCAATTGTATCATTGTGTATCTTGAATGGCTCCTTTATATAGACAAGGAGGCAACAAATATTCAGGAAACTGTTATACAAGGAGTGGTAGCCAATACAGGGAAGTTATATTTGCACTTGGCCTGAACAGCTGCACCTTGCTAGATGTGTCATGTGCATGTGCACTGTGGCTAAGTTCCCACCCGATGCCTTGCAGCTACTGGTGCTAAAAATGATTAAATTCTGAGTTAAAAGGAGGGCTGCCCTTTCTTGTCCATCATCATGGCTTTGACATGTCAATTCCATCTACAACTGCGAGAATTATGAAATGTGTACCTCAATTCATGGGGTTGATGGGAAACAAATATAATTGGAAAGTAGAGAAGATCCTTGAATGAGTACATCAAAACCCTTTATAATGAATGAAGAGGAGCACAACTTACAAGAAAGAGATAGAGATAATCAAACATATGTATTATGGGAGACAAAGATCTATTTGAATGGCTCTTTGCTACATAATGCCGTATGTGTTAGATAAGTCTCAACTAGGAGTGAAGATAATTCAGATATGAAATCTTCACATTAACAAAGGTATCATCAATTCCCATGTACTATCCCACTTGAAATACACTCATCCACCATGCAACTTTCATAACAATTGCCATCCAACAAGGCTCGGAACCTTTTCCTTGCATTTCTAAGTTGTATTTCATCTTATTATATGCGGTTGCATCCCCTCATAATCTCAATGGTACCTTTGCATGATTTCTTTTCATCTCATATGTCCCCTCACCATCATCTACCGTGGTCTATAGCATGCATCGATTCCTGAAATGACTATTCCTGATATAGAATCTTAGAACCCTACCTTAGATTACCCTTTTCGCATCGGAAAATCATGCTTGTGATAGATCAGCTTCAAATTTAAGCTACACAATCACTTTTCTCATTGCCTTTTGCTGCAAGTTCCATTTTTCTTTCACTTATTTGCATTCTTAACCCTCTTTTGGAAGTGTGTTTTCTCTATGGTTCTTTCCCCATCTTATCATTCCCTCATAATTCAAATGATATCTGTTCCTCATCCGGAGTGTGAATTTTCCTCATATCCAAAGTATAAATGTGCATGTTAAGATTAAACATCTTTGAGCTTCTTGTTCCCTGGAACTAAGGCCTACCTCTCGTAGATCTAGGCAGATTCCTTCATATAGTCTCTATATGCTTTTGTTTGAAGAAAAGAAAGGGACCATGCGCTCTCACCCAAGTTCCATTTGCATGGACAGTAAAGGGGATGTGTTCCCGTGAATCTTATCAAGAATGTAGAACACTTTCCACACCCAAAGGAGTTTCCATGCAGAGTTGCATTTTTGCTGTACTGAGTGTGATAGAGAAACCAACCGCCTGCAATCTTTCTAAGAGGACTGGAAGTGAAACATTCCTAGGAGTTTTTATCAAGTCTGATTATATTTCGATCAACATCCAGAATATTGCTAGATCTGGCATTTACATAAATGGGACTGCCAGCCAACACAGAGGCCAGCCATCAATATTCTGGGGTCTGCCAGCCAACACAGAGATCAGCCCCTTTGAAAGAGAACATGTAGTGCTAATAGTCTGGTTAGTAGCTTGACAGCATATATGCTGTCAATGAACTCTGTTAAAATTTGTTCCCAGATGAACTCATCTACTGTGTCATTAAAAGGTCCTTCCGGAGCAGCGAAATCATCTGCATATACAGGGTATCAATGGCCTTCTTGCAAACTTGCTCTCTTGTTCGTGCAAAAAAGAGATTCATGAAGAGGAAGAATGAGACGATGGTGGAGGTGATGCCAGGGTTCCTTCATGAAACTCTACCCTGTTGTCTGCTTCAAAAGCAGCAAGGAGTCAGAGAGGGTGGTAAAAGACGAACTGATCAACAAGTACAAACAAAAGTCTTGATAGTGTCCACATAGGGAGTTAGAGCCAGAAGGGCAAGTAATGCAAACCCCACAAGTGAGAGGTTGAGGGCCATAAAATGGTGCAGGCATTGCTGGCTACTGTGAAGCTGAGTGCCATTCTTAATGGTCATGTAGGGGCATCCACAGCAGGAAACAGTCCTGATGCACAGCAAGGAACACGTTAGATTGGGAAAGATACTATAGTGGTTATTAGTGTTGATGGTGGGAAATCACATTAATGCAACAGAGGCTTCTTATATCATAAAATGCACACTGGGGTACTGATCTGTGCCAGAAGCTCTGTACTGCTCCATATATAGTGAGTGAAATTTTAGTTTTAAAGCCAATGAAGCATAGTAGAAGTCTGAGATTCGGTACGATATAAAAGATGGGAATGCATTAATGCTGACATTTAGTGTGTGCGAGAGATAAGGCTAATGATCAGAAATCATTGTCTGTGGCTGGCTATCTTGAGACCATGATCCGCATCCTTCTGTAGTGGATAAATTCGTAGCTTCACATATGAATGTTTGTTGTATGATTGGGCTGATTGTTAGAAAACCTGATTTGCGGCTGGCAACTTTGAGATCGGAATCTGCTTTCTTGTAGTGTATGATTTGCGGCCGGCAACTTTGAGATCGGAATCTGCTTTCTTGTAGTGTATATAGTTCGACAAACACATGTTCGTTCACATTTTAATCTTACACCTTTTGCATTTTAAACACAATTTATAATCTGAAAATTTTGGTGATGAAGCTGATGTATGACTGTTTCAACATTTTTTTAGACAAAGGAAAAGTATCCACATTCAGAAAACAAGTTTCCAAATTCTAATAGTTTGTTGTATAATACTCTCTGGAATTACTGATTAGATTGTATTTGTCTGGACAGACTATTATCGAGATCCCTTATGTTCTAATTCAGACAATCTTATACACATTTGTCGTGTACTCCATGTTGGGCTTCATATGGACAGCAGGCAAATTTTTCTGGTTCCTGTTTCTCATGTTCTTCAGTTTTCTTTATTTCTCGTACTATGGCATGATGTGTGTCGCCCTGACTCCAAGTCATCACTTCGCTGCGGTTATAGCCTCTGCCTGTTATGGTCTCTGGAACCTCTTCTCTGGTTTTCTGATTCCTCGCACAGTAAGTTCTGAAACTTTTTCATGTCAATATTTCATTAAGGATGAAAATTGTGTGTATTTGATATTTTTGCGAATTTCTGACCTGATCATCCTCATAAAAATATGTAAGTCTAATGAACACCCTTCACAAATGTAACATAATTCCATTACAGAGGAGAAGATAGGTGGATAAGTTTGCCTAGTTTTATTTTATTCTCTTGAGATGATCACGTATACATCCACGTAGTTCTGTGGTTTTTCGTCTTGTGGGCCAATTTAAGCATTGGGAGAACGAAAAATTCAAGATATAGTATACAATGGACTTCAAAAATTACTAGATATGTAGTTATCAAACTGAAGCACACGATCTAAGATCAATAGAAAGACCAATTCTAACAGACCTAGAACAAGGCACTGAAACTGGTGAACAGCGAAGCAGATTTTTGTTTCCATTCTTAAGCAGCTGATACATCTTTTTTCTTCTTTTTCCTGTCTATATTATCTTCTTTCTTTTTATACCTACCATGATGTAACCTTTCGATCTCTTTATCCAGAATGAGGTTGTAACATAGACATAAACATCACCACTTTTCATCTCTTAGTGGCATCTATCACATGGGAGGTTTCAATATATTAAATGTGATACCTCCAACAGACAACTCAAAAAATATAGAGCTTATGTAATCAGAAGATCCTGGCACATCTCTCTTCTTAGAGGACTAAGTTTAGCAGACCTAGAGCAAGGCACTGAAACTGGTGAACAACAAAACAGATTTTTGTTTCCATGCTCAAGCAGCTGCTTATACATGTTTTCTATCTCTGTGTTCTCTTGTTTCTTTTTGTATCCACCATGGTGTAATCTTTTGTGTCTTTATCCAGAATGAGGTTGTATCATAGACATAAAACATCACCATTGTTCATCTCTTAGTGGCATCTTTCATATGGGAAATTTCAATCTACTTGATGTGATACCTCCAGCATTGAGAACTCGGCAAATATGGAGGTTATGTACCCAGAAGATCTTGACACATCTCTTTGCTTAGATGATGATTGAAAGGCCAACTCCATACAATATGACCACCATCACTCAGAGCATCAGAGTAGACACCATCTTATTCTCTATAATGAGATGAGAAACATGATCAGGGTCAGGGAGCCCTGCCTGTTTTCCATGAAGTGGCTGAGGAAGCACAGTTGAATACGTGGAGAATTACCGAATTAAATCATCTCATGCATTGTTGCTCTTGCTTGATTGAAGAGGATCACATGTTATTCCACTTTGAGCTACATTATACACCACACATCGCCTCCTCCATTTATATATTCTGCACTCACACAACTCCCATATTACAATATACTTTACATACAAGATCTCAGATATTCATTCCCATAACTTCGATGTGCACAGGTCCTATTATAGTCGAATCCCAACCTTCCATTTTGCATTCTCACTTAACAACTCACGACTATCCTTCTTAATGGTGCAAAGGGGAGCTTCGTACTTGCAGTACACTCACTGAACCCACAATTTTGGATTAGGCCCTAGAATAGGTGGTATGTGATGAATACAAAGCTCTATTTTCATCTCAGAATATGACAGACTTATGGAGAGATTAGCCATGCAGAGGCTTATAAATATATGAATACTTTGACTCATTCTAAAGAGCGATCTTGGGAGGAGTCTTACGATCGTTACACTGGAGCACACATTTATGAATATAAGATTATGTCACTCCTTGATGAATAGCTTGACAGCCAAGATCCCCAACATCTATTTAGAGCCTTAATACAGGCATACTTACATAGATGGACTGCAGCATGTGGCACACCAACCACCTATGCTGGTACCTCATACACCCAAACTTAAAGTTGGTTTCTTTTTCACTACCTTGATGGTTTCCTGAGTCATATGGAGATAACTGAAATGATCTCTCAAAGCAATACAAACATTACAACATAGGAAAGGAGAAGGCATCTCCAATTTGCTGGGGAGGGGAATTCTATGGATCCCAACACGTACATGACCATGTTAATGGGCTGTGTATTGTCTATATTATATGGGATTTCTTGAGGTTCCGATCAATGTTATGGAAAGAATGATATGATTCGAGCTCAAAGCTGGTTCAACTAATATTTTTCTACCATCAATTGATTTTAAATTCTGACCAGGAAAGACTCTGACAATGATGATTATTTTACTCCTTTGTGGAGTGTAGCAAAGCATGCAGAGGACTATTCACCAGATCATAAGGATCCCAAATGACATGATATGGTGCACATATGCTTTGTATTGGGCTGGATACTATGTTTATGAGGTCTATTCGATCACAGCTCTATTGGTACATTGGCAAGTTATGTTGTTAGACAGGTGGGATTGTGCTGAATGAGACGAGGATTTGGTGCAGAGTAAAACATGCTATTAAGATGTGATCGAAGTCTATGCCTTTGCTTTTGCACAGTAGAACTTTCTAATGAAAAATAGTTTTCAGCTGTATGAATATAAGCATTTTTCTTCAAAGGCATGGCTTGCAGGCTCTGAAAATTGCTTTCCCTTGAAGTGATTATGCTTGGAAGGATACAAGACTTGTCTCTAGGACTTGAAGGTAGATAAAACAATGATGGAATGAGCTCTCACCAATTTCTGAGAGAATGGTTTCTTTGAGTGAACAAATATGTCATCACTTTTAGTCCTAGTGCTTTGCACCCATATCCATTATCCCAAAGATGACATGATAAATCTAGCAAATCTAGTCTTACTGGATAGGAATGGGGCAGTTCCTCAACAATATAACACCAAAAGTACAGCACAATGTGAAAATAACACATCTCTACCCTTAGTTGTCTTCAGAGTCACTTCATAAAAGCCTTGTTCAGAATAAGTTATCTGCTCTGCAGCGTAATATTGAAAGAAGGTATTGAACTGTGGTGCCAAATCAACTATCCAGTGGGGCTTTAATGGAAGGTAAGATAGTGCACCATGGTAATAAGAAGGGAAAATGTTTGTAGCGATTATTTTCAGGCTTGTTAACTGCCCCAACATCACTTGTCACATGTGGATTTCTGTTTGATCCATCTTTCACAGTACCTTTCATAGATAAAGGTAATTGTTGTTTTGAGGGAGAGTATTTTCTTGAGCTGGAGTATCATTAAGGTTGATTATAACAGCAATAGATTTCAGTGGTTTATTAACCAAATAACTTATATTGCTAAATCGGCAAGATTGCCTTTCAATAAGGAGAGGGCCATTAAGAAAATTCTTTTGATGAGGTTAATTATAGCCACATTTGAGTTATTCACGTGTGCTTGCAGAAAAGATGAAACTATTTTAAGAAAATCGAAACCTCAAAAGTAGAAGCAAGATTATTGTACTCGATGTGAAAATGAGGGTAACTAGCGTACAAAGGGGTACAGAATCTGTATGTGTAAATATTGTTGTGAATTGAATTGTGGCATGAATGGGCCATAGCAGGTATTCGGAGGATCTTGTAGGAGGTATATAAATGGTATGTAACAGGTTACAGCTATAGAATGAAAATGGACTTCAAATAGATGATTATAAAGAGGTGTAAAAAGGTTGAAAAGGGGTTTCGAATATGTGAGGTTAAAGAGGCACAGGTGAAGGCAGACTCAGTGTGTAATCAACCATAGGTAGTGTCTTAAGAGGATGGGCACAGTGATCAGAGCAACACAAAGACTTAGGGTAAGTGAACAGTGTCCAAATCAAAGCAACAGTATGTCAAGGTCAAAATTCAGATGCTGGGCAAAGTAATCCAGAACCCTAAGTTGAAGGGGAAAGGGTGGAGGCTGAAGATCACAAACCTGGAGGTGATGAAGTGAATCCCAAGACATTGAGGTGATGCAGCAGACCATCTTCCTATGGATGCATGCTCTCTAACATGTTGGTCTTAGCTAAGACCTTTGTACATACATATACACATATTTTTCCTTTCTTTTTTTGGGAGAAAGCACATTCTATTATTTCATGAGAACATTTGCAGAGTGCCCAAGGGTGTGATTTGTTTTGAGCTCACTAGAGTCCACTAGAGAAATGTATGTGCAATGATATGGATGGATGATCTGAGTGTTTCTTTCTGTTCAGAACAAGCATCCAACATTGCACCTTTCCGACACTTGGTGGTATGCATTCTTCGAAAATGTTATGCTTGTAAAGATAAGTGTGTTGCAGGATTTCCAGTTAAATTAGAGAATTTAGAACCTCAATTATTCCACGAGCCACATAGTGGCCGAGTCTATGCTGTTATGAATCCTAAATGTGAGCTGGAAAGCTGAAACCCTTGGAAATATTCTCCTCAATCATTGCCTCAGGTAATGCCACCATGGTTTTATATGCCTGCATTCGTAGAAAATGTCCTTTATTGTTTCTCTATGTGCACCACAACGGAGCAGGGGAATTACAGAGCTGAATGATGTCCTAAGAACTCCCCAATCCTCTGGCCTCCGAGCGTTTCTCTCCATAGGAATGTCCTTCTGTACATCGAGACCTTGAGCTTCCATATGTCCTCGCATTTCATCAATTACCAGAAGTTTGATTGGTGTAGCTCCCATCATTGATTATAGGTGGTGGGAATATCCAGAGAAACCTGAAGTTGATTATAGTGACTTGCAGCTGATGCATTATACAATCGTTTCACCAACTTCGAATCAATCAATGGCTTAATATAAGATATATGGTTGTGGTATGCTTTGAAGGATACACATGTTAACGTGAAAATGACTATTGGCTTGCCCTTCAACAAAGTCTTCTAGAAGTTACTCCTTCAAGTATCTATTGGTTGTCTTTCAAGATGCGACTTCAATGTAGAGCACACATTCAAGGTAACAAAATATGGTGCCTTTATGAATCCACAATCCACTCAAGGTAGGGACTCCAATTGTATTATTTGATCTGCTTTGCATCCTTCCCTTGTATATAAATGTTCCCTCACATTTTCTAGAGGGATACTTTGATAAGTCTGTTGATTGATGTACATTCATCCTTTCTACTTTTATTAGATGCAAATGCAGGCAATTAGGCAAGGAATTATCTTGATTTTAAGCAAGGAACAGAGGCAGAGGCTGAGAGGACTAGGATGGAGAAACTTAGAGCATCTAGTTCATCAAGAGGGAAGGAATCAACAAATTTCACAAATAGTTCAATTTGTGTAGAAGTTACCCAACTTCCTGAGTCGGCCTATTTTCCAATTGTCCAATTTTTCAGTTTCCCAATTTTCCTAGTTGCCGAGTTTTCTTGTTTCCCAATTTTCCAAGTTGCCCAACTTTTCGAGTTGATCAATTTTCAAGTTGCCCAATTTCAACCAAAGTTGTCAAATTTTATATGCTGCCTACTTTTGATAACCAAAGTCATCCAATTTTATAAGTTGCTTACTTTTGATAACCAAAGTTGTCCAATTTTATAAGTTTAGTGACCGCATTTTTAAAGTCGGTAAAAGTTCCCTAACTTAGATAGATTTAATTTAGTCAGCCAGGTTTGTAAAAAAATCTTGCCTTCTTTTGTGAAAGGTTACTAAATTTTCTTGCAAAAGGGAGAAAACACAGAGACTTCTTGCACATGGATTGTTGACGGACGAGGGATGGAGGGGTCGGCCATCATAAAGCATGAGAAAGACCTCTTCTTCTAGATTCCTCCAAATACGAGAATTTGGAAGACTCTGGCACTCGAAAAACCAACTATGTGAACAAGGGTGTTAATAGTGGAGAAACAGACTATGTGAACAAGGCAGTGGAGAAACTGACTATGTGAACAAGGTAGTGGGAAACTAATTTTTTCGTTTTTTGCCACGAGCCATCCTTATAAGTCCCATAAAGACTATATTAGAAGACCTCTCCATCAAAGGCATGGGGACACATACAAACACAGAGAGAAAAGAGGAAGGCAGTGTAAGTGTGAGCAGGCAAGCAGTGATTAGCTATTCTTCTCTTGAGTAAGCTAGTGTGGGAAGGCTGGAATCTTTGTGCATGTATACTTTCTATGATTGAGGTTGAGCAAGTAAAGTGCCTTTGTATTCCTGGACCTTGTGCCCCTAGGCTGATCATCTGAAAATTTGTACTTATTATCTTCTTGAGCTGTGTATTCTCTACAATCTAAGCATCTTTTTTTTTCCTAGTATCATTGTGTGCTTACTGTATGTAATGTTATCAAATTAGTTTATCAAGTTCGTCTATCAATTCGGTTATGATTACGTTACTCCTTCGGCTTACTCCAAGGTGTCAACTAAGGCATAGAACTATGGCATAACTTTGGCATCTTTGGCTTCTCTGGCACTCATGGTTCAGTTTGGTTTTCTTTGGTTCCCTTTGGTTCTGTTGGCAACCGTTGGCTATGCGCGAACCAATTCTAACTTATGAGTGGCAATAAGCGCTTAGTTATTTCCCTAGTTAGCTTAGTTATTTCTCTAGTTAGCCTACTTAGTTGTTTATATAGCATGTAGGGGATTTGAACCCACAATACTTCGAAGAGATAAGCTTTATCCACTAACCTATTTTCACTTATTAATAACCCATTCCTTTTAATTAATATTTAAGATAAATTTTAACACTCTCTTCACTTTATTTATTTATTTAGTTATTTATTCAACACTCTCATTTATTTTATTTTTTTATTTATTATTATTTATAAAACACTCTCATTTATTTTATTTATTTATTTATTATGATTTATTTATTCATTTATTATTATTATTATTATCTTTATATATATGCACTATTGTTAAATTTTTTTTTCATATGCTTAGTTCTAAGTTTTGGTTCTATACAAGGCCCTAGTTGGATTTTGGCATGTCAATATGCTTATTCCTAACTCTAGCTGACTTGTAGCTGACTTGTAGCTGACTTGGCATCAGAAACCCATTACTGACTTGACCTTTGCAACCTTATAGTTTTGCCTATGTTTGAGGTTGAGTGTTACTCTCAGCCTTCAATGAGCCTCCATGTTATTCTCAGCCAGCCTGAATGTACAATATACATACACTTTTGCCACTCAATTAAATTCTCTGTGCATGTTGGTGTCATCTCTGTATATACATGATACAAAGGCTTCATACTCTTGTGAATTTGTAATGCCTTGTTGTTCCTTTTTGTGTAGCATGGCCAATGTGTAATTAAATAGTATGGTTAATCTCTCCAATTCTTGCTTTTGTATGCATGCCATTGTTTGAATTTTGTATGATTGTTTGCAACTTGATGGGGGAAAATTGGGGAAAATAGCTGGAATATATAGCTCTGATACCTTAACCATCTGTTGTATCCTGTTCATACACTGGTGACTGTTTATAGTGGGCAGCCAGCCTTCTCTCAACTCTGTTGGCTGTAAATAATTGACACAAGTCACATCTTCAAACTGTTCGTTTTCAAGCGTTGTCTTGAACTTACATGAATGAAACAACTTGGTAGCATGCTATTGGAGATTGATCATTGAAGGCATATGCCATCCACGTACATTGTTTGGTCACTGCCATACATACATACACAGGTGACTGTATACTTAGCTGAAGACTTGTACAATGCATAGTGTTGTAAACAATAGAGAGTCGAGACTATAGTAACCACGCGCTTGTATATCCAACCTTATATAATATTCATGGTGCCTCAAATGCTCCACAAGATTCTCTATTTGGTGGTAAGCTTTGTGTCTTGAAATAAAACCCTCAGTCTTGGCCTTCACGAGCCACATTTGAGGCCGAGGAATAATCCAAGCCGTGACGTCCTCGATAAGAAGCCAACTCGTTAGCGAGAACTCGGAAGAGATTGAACCAAGTATACTTTCCCATCTCAAGAGCCTTCTCCTAGCTGTGAATCTCCACATATATATACATATACCAAGGTGTAATACGAGTGTCTGCAACCGCATACAAGATGAGTTGAATCTCCTGAGGACAAGGAATGAAAACGAAGTGTTATGTAGCCCATGCTGTGATAAAAAGGTGAGTATGATCAAGATCACCAAGGTCATGGGAGAACTCAATAACCCAGGCACGAAAAAGCAAAGGGCCTCCCCTAGAGACCAATATGGCCGTGATGCTCCACGTAGGGGTAAGAAAAAAGCAGCTGCCGAGTTCAAAGCGGTTTGGCTATGAGAAGCAACAACCACTCCATAAACCCCAATGGAAGAAGAGACCCAGTCCTCTTACATGCCAAAGTAGCAAGAGAACTCATAACCAAAATGCTCTCCTGACATCTAATTATCAAAACTCATGAGCGGAGGTGGAGTGGCAATCGAGGGAGAGGTACCAACTCTTATTTAGAAGAACTTCTTATAAAAGACATTGTAAGAATCTCACGGTAGTGTGGCCTTAATGAGAGCTCTCTTCTTAATCACTTGTAGGACTTGAGTAGCTCAAACCATAGCCCACTCAGTCCATCATCATTGAGCATCATTACTATGCCAATGATCTTGTACAATCATGTTATATAATACATATAGCTCATTGATCATCTCTGTCTACTTCTCTGTTATGACTGGTCAGAACAGTAAACTTTCTCTGGTCATATCTCAGTGAATTCTAAACCATATTGCATGATCTATAGCTGGTAGGAACCAACTTGAATTCTTCTTTGTGCTATCAAAATCTCAAAGCATTTGGTTCAGCCACGTGGAAGAAATCGTCGTCGAAGTGCTCACTAGTCATCTATTGGTTAGTCCCTAAAAAGTCGGGGGTAAGCTTTGCTTTGAGCAAAAGAAATAGCAGTTGTATAGAACAAAATAACAAGTTTTTCAACACTAGCTATTCTTGAAGTAGTCTGTTTTGATTCAATTGTTTCAAGCATCAACTCCAAAGTACATAGGTACTCTCTTGGTGTCATGTGCAAGCTAAAAGGGCCTACTATATAACTCTAAAGTGTATTAGGCCGGATACAAAGCAGGTTTTAGCAGTACCACCTCACTTCCTTGAGGTATCCATCCATCTTCTTCAACAGTGGTATCAGAGCGAGGTGAGGTAAAATGGGAGACGGTTTCCCTTTTTTCATTGATAAATTGGACAAGAATAATTATGGAGCATGGTCCTTGAGGATGAAGACCTATCTAGAAGGAAGAAGTCTCTATGGATACATAAGAGATGAGGAGATGCCCACATTTAGAAGCAAAGGTCAACCTACAAGAGAGTAACTAGAAAGACTCAACTCATGGTGTGCCAAAGATTCTTTAGCCAGGTCATATCGACTTAACTCTATTTCAGATTTCCTTCTTCCTCACATTAGGAATTGCAAAACTTCCCAAGAGACTTGGGATACTCTATCTTCATACTTTTCTTCCAATACAAGAGCTAGGAAAAATCAATTGTGGATGGAGTTTACTACTCAAAGGAAGCAACCTAAGAAGAATGTTTCAGAGTATGTGACCAAGGTAAAGGATGTGGCTGATCAGTTGGCAAGCATAGAAGAGGAGATTGAAGAGGAGCAAATAGTTAGATAGATTATCAATGGCATCAAGGCAGATGACAAGTGGGAATCTTTCACAACTGCAATGGATCTTTATATGGATATGCAAATCCCTAATCTAACCATTCTCATGGGGCAACTCTTCACCCATGAGGCCAAGCTCAACAAAAATGGTGAACCATCAAGAGGTAACAATTCTTCTGCCCTCTATACAAATAAAGGAAAGTTTAAAGATAAAGGAAAGAGCAAGAAAGTTGAAGATGAAGGTACTACTTCTCAAGCTAACTATGGAGGGAGAGGTAGGAATTCAAGAGGAAGGGGCAGAGGAGGTAAGTAAGGTAGGGGAAGACCTTTCAACTCTTCCCATGCAATACATTTGGACTGTCTAATCACACAACAGATGAGTGCTATAGGAACTTCAAGAACCAGAGAGGAAGAGGATTTCAAAGAGGTGATTATACGAAGCATTCACTTCTCAAGGTAGGAAATATCAAAACTTCTAATGGGGATAGGAATCTGTTGGGCAGATTTCTTTATGTACCTACTATCACAAAGAATTTGATGAGTGTTGGACAGATAGTGGAAAAGGGTTTGCAGGTTAGGTTCAATAAATTTGGAGCTTTTCTGGAGGACCCTCGACATGAATTCAGAAGAATTGCAAAGGGAGAGAAAACAAGTAGATTATTTACATTTGAACTTCAGGACACTAGAAACATTGCACTTTATAATTATAAGGATCAAACCTTGTCTGAGTTAGAGATTGATGGGGGATGATTCTAACACCCCAATGCAAAAATGGAAGATGGCTGCGCTCCACTAGGTCCACAAGCAGTGATATAGGCTCACTGTTCTGAACTTTTCTCTGCACGAGTACAGAGACTTGAAATGAAATTCTGCAAACTTGTAGTAGACTATAAGAGCTACCCAACAAGCTTTAAATCATCCCAAATGGATACTCGAGCTGGGAGAACCACCCTCCGCAAAATAGGCTTCCTGTTTGCAACACTCTCTGCCTATATGCAGAGATATACCTTCACAAAGTTGGCAATTTCTCATAACTCACTCAACCAAATAACTTGAAACTTTGGCAAGGTTCAGGGCACAATATCAGAGACCAAATGAAGCTTGAAATCAATGAAAATGAGTACAATGAGAGAGCAAAAAGTGCTCTGCAATCTGGTACAATTAGATTTGGAAAAGCATAACTACATCTTTAGATAGAGAGGAGCAAAATCATGAGAAAATGAGGTAAGCAAGCAAGGGGGCTTTTTGCTGGAGTTTATGACTTCACTAAACTAAGTGGGAAACTCGTGGAATGCATACAACTCAAGAAACAAAGGAAGGATGATGCTTATATAGAGTTTCACTTTTCCTACAATCTAGCTAACCACCCGCCAATCAGTGTAGGTGCACTTTTTGGTGGCTGATTTGATGAGATTTGAATTTGATTGAGTTTGGTGGAGCTTCTAACTTTATTCCACGACTTTGGGTCCTCCTTTTTTATTGGTCTTTTTGCATGATTGAGACTTGATTTTCAATATTAAATCCCCCTCAAGTCTCAATGCGTAGGTCCTTCATTCCAATGCATGCCTTGAAGTGTTGTACTTACCTCCCCACACCATTAGAGGAGAGTACTACATGAGATTTGCATGGAAGGATAGGAATGAAACTCATTCAAATGAAGGAAGTAGCAAAGGAAAGAAAAAGGCAAATGACGAAGACCATCGATGGGAGACATGGAATCTACAAGTGATGAAGATATGGAAAAATTAGAAACTCCAAGATTTAAAGCATCTAAACGAAGGAGGAGGAGATTCCTACCACTTAATGGTGAGGTAAGGTCATCCAATAGGGTTAAATACCCTATTCAAAGGTTAACTTATGATTCATTCATTGCAAGACACTATGCCTACATGAGTCAAGTTATAGCTTGTGAAGAACCTAACTTTTTTGAAGAAGCAAATAAGCATTCTTGAAGTGGTAAAACACCTCTGACTTTGACTTCATGCAATACAGCCAAACAAACCTTGAACGATCATCTATAAATGTGACAAAATATCTATTACCTCCAATGGATGGCTCCCTTGTAGGTCCCCATACATTTGTGTGTATGAGATTCAACACTTCATTGCTCACATGTGCTCCCTTCTTGCATGGCAATCTGCTATGTTTTCCTAATTGACAGGCATGGCACAAATGTTGCATATTTTGAGATGTACGATCAGGTAGACCACTCAACAAGCCCTTCCTTTGCATGTCCTTCATCCTTTGTAAGTTTATGTGCCCAGTTCTTTTATGCCATAAGTCGATTTCTGCAATCTGTTTATTTCGAATTGACAAGTAGACAGTGTGAGGGGTTGATGGCTTTATCTCCATGGTGAAGAGTCTTCCTTGCTTCTTTCCTTTTGCTATGAGCTTGTAGTCCTGCATAGGGTCTTCAACAAAACATCCTTGCTCATTGAACCTCACCTCATAACCTGTTTCAACCATTTGACCTACCGAAACCAAGTTCTTTGTGATGGTTGGCACATGCAACACATCCTTCAACACCTTGGAGCTTTGAGATCCATTCAATGCAACATCTCCCACATGTGTAATCTTGTGCTCAATGTCATGCCATGTCTCTACATGTCCTTGAGTGATGGATGAATGTAAATTAAAGAAAACATCTTTATTGCAACTCATATGGTTGCTACAACCACTATCAATGTACCATGTAAAATCTGAATTGACTCTTTCACTTGAACCATACATCATAAGCAAGTTCTCATTTTCTGAATTTGCTGAAGTACTAGCATAATTACCTGGGTTCCTTTTGTATCCTTGATTGCCTCCTCCTTTGGACAAACAATCTCGTGCATAATGGCTCGGTTTTCCACAATTGTAGCATTCTCCATTGGGTGCTTCTCTTCCATGTGATCTTCCTCCTCTTCCTCTACTCCTTCCTCTTCCTTTTGATCCATAGCTTTGGTAGGAGCCTTCTTGGTTGCTTGAGCTTGAGCTTGACCTTCCTCTCCCTCTGCCTTGATAGTTTTGTCCACCTCTTTTGCTTTGCCTCTACCTGCATAGAAAACTTGGGCTTGGCTGCCCTTTGATTGTGAACCTCCTTGGTTCATCTCCTCGGTCACCATCAATGTGATTAATTGATCAAATTCTGGTAGGGAATCCCTCACATAAACTGATGTGGTGAATGCTTTCCACCTTTCAGGCTCTCTCAAGCCATTGAGAGTATGTGCAACAAGATCATCATCTTCGATTGGGCTCCCAATTGAGCCTAAAGCATCAACAAGCTCCTTAACCTTCAAAATGTACTCATTTATGTTAGTACTTGGTTATTTCCTAAGATAATTCAGCTCATTCTTGAGCTGAATCTTCCTTGCCTTGGTTGATGAAGAGTACAATCTCTCCAAGGTCTCCCAAACCTTCTTGGATGTGTCCAAGTCTTGTATATGCCCTATCATGCTATTGCTTATGTGTTGTGATAGAATGAATATGACTCTCCTATCCTTTTTTATCCATTCATTAAGTACCTTGACCTTCCCCTGAAGTGGTGGATTATGTACATGAGGCATTGGCTCCGTGCCGCTCACTAATCCCCACAATCCTTTGCCCATAAGGTAGTTGCTAACTCTGAATTTCCATGGTTGATAATTTCCTTTCTCTAACTTCTCTATTTGTGCATTATACTCAGCCATACTGAGCTCTAAGATGCTCCTAAGGCTTGTTCTCAAGTGTTTGTATGCTTTAGAAGTTGTGGATATAACCTTTTGATAGCTTCTCCCTTGCTAACCTTCGACTAGTTGAGATCTCGATCGACATAGCCCCCTTTTGATGTCGTCTTGCTTTGATGAGTCCTTGTGCTTCCACGAGTTCTCTTGATCCTTTCAAGTCTTCAATATGATGCCACTGATGTCTCCAAGCCTCCAAAATGGCTCTGATACCACTGATGGGGGATGATTCTAACACCCGAATGCAAAAATGGAAGATGGCTGCCCTCCATTAGGTCCACAAGCAGTGATATATGCTCACTGTTCTGAACTTTTCTCTGCACCAGTACAGAGACTTAAAATGAAATTTTGCAAACTTGTAGTAGACTATAAGAGCTACCCAACAAGCTTTAAATCATCCCAAATGGATATTCGAGCTGGGAGAACCACCCTCTGCAAAACAGGCTTCTTGTTTGCAACATTCTCTGCCTATGTGCAGATATATACCTTCACAAAGTTGGCAATTTCTCACAACTCACTCAGCCAAATAACTTGAAACTTTGGCAAGGTTCAGGGAACAATATGAGAGACCAAATGAAGCTTTGTCACTTTGGCAAGGTTCAGGGAACAATATTGTCACATCTTCATAAGGCTTCTCCATTTGTCCCCTTGCAAACAATCCAAGGCTGCCATTGCATTTTGCAGACCAGCAGTTGGAATAATGTGCAGCAGCAACATCAGAATCAATTCAGCTGCCGGCATATGCAATGTTGTCTCAATTTTGCTCAGCATATGCATAATCATACGACACATCATGAATCCTATATGTTCTACATGCATGAGCTGCGAGCACACAAGTGAATTGTGGTTCGTGACAGATATAAGGCCTGAATATGAGTTTAGAGTGGGTGCCTCTTACCTTTGGTGTGTAGCCTTAGGGTTTGAAGGTTGAGCTACAGGCGGCAGTGGGCACCAAATGCACTTTGGAAGGCGGCAAAGGGATAGCAGGTCGCGCGACTCTAGAAAATAGGCCTGAATACGACTCTGCTCGGATATCAAACCCAATTTTTTTTACTGCAAAAGTCGCGTCAGCAACACGTCGGGAACGTCAGCGTCAGGTATATTTTTCTTGGCGTCAGCTATACGTAGCTGACGCGTCAGGAAACAACACTGACTACACCTCTAGATAGAGAGGAGCAAAATCATGAAAAAATGAGGTAAGCAAGCAAGGGGGCTTTTTGCTGGAGTTAATGACTTCACTAAACTAGGTGGGAAACTCGTGGAATGCATACAACTCAAGAAACAAAGGCGGAATGATGCTTATATAGAGTTTTACTTTTCTTACAATCTAGCTAACCACCCACCAATCAGTGTAGGTGCACTTTTTGGTGGCTGATTTGATGAGATTTGAATTTGATTGAGTTTGGTGGAGCTTCTAACTTTATTCCACGACTTTGGGTCCTCCTTTTTTATTGGTCCACTTGCAAAACTCGTGGTTGAGTCTTTTTGCACGATTGAGACTTGATTTTCAACAGAGATATGGAACAAAAGATTAGGGCACATGGACGAGAGAACATTGAAGCATATATGTAGAGATCAATGTGTACTTGGGATACCTTATGTATCCAAGCAACATATGATCTATAAATGTGGTGCATATCAGTTTGGTAAATCACACAGGTTACCCTTTACAAAGAAAGGCTATATGCATGAGGATTATTTGGAACTTGTCCATGCAGATGTGTGGGACCAAGCAAGGACCCTTCAATTTCAAACTCAAGCTACTATGTGTCATTTATTGTTGATTTCAGTAGGTGGACAATCTTGTATTTCATGACACATAAGGATGAAGTGTTCATTTGTTTCAAGAAGTATCTTGCATGTGTGGAAAATCAAACAGGAAAGAGCCTAAAGAGGATAAGGTCAGATGGAGGAGGTGAGTACTTCTCCAATGAATTTGATGCATTTTTGCAGGACAGAGGTATCAAAAGGAAGATCACTACTAGATATACTCCTGATCAAAATGGAGTAGGAGAGAGGAGGAACATATTGATTATGGAAGCGGCTAGATCAATGCTAAATGAAAAGAAGTTTCCAAATTACTTGTGGGCAGAGTGTTTCTACTACCACTTATCTTATTAATAGGTTACTCTCTAAGTCCCTTGATGGGATGACCCCCTATGAGGCATGGCATGGTAGGAGACCATCACTTGAACATTGCAGAATATTTGGTTGTGTTGTGCATGTTCATGTGCCATTTCAAATCAGAGGTAAGCTAGACCCTAAGGCAGAGAAATGCATCTTCATAGGGTATGATATAAATAAAAAAGGATACAGGGTTTATAATCCATCCAACAAAGGATTTATGGTCAGTAGAGATGTTGTGTTTGACGAGAATGATTCTTGGTTTGAAAGTGAATGCAAGAAGGTCAAATTGCCATATGACTTGGAAGAAGAATTTCCAAGCCTCACCAAGGAGGAGCCAAGCACAATTGAAGACATCAAATCAGATGATGAGGACACCCTCAACTTGGAAGAATTTAAAGCATGGAAATCAAAAGGCAAGGTCAAGATGAAGAGGTTGGAGGACATACGAGAGTCATCCAACCAAGCATTAAGAAGATCACAAAGAGAGAGTAAGAAACCAATCAGATATGGGTATGATACTTCATTAGTCACTAAGCATTCTATTTATCTTGCTAAGGATTCATCACTTGAAGAACCTCCTTCATATGAAGAAGCAAGTACCAAAGCAGAATTGAAGGAGGCTATGGATGAAGAAATAGAAGCACTCCAAGAGAATGACACTTTGGGAGCTAGTACCCAAGAAAGCATCAATGAAGGTAATTGGTTCTAGGTGGATTTACAAAATCAAAAGGAACTCAGATGGATCCATAAACAGGCATAAAGCTATGCTCGTGGCTAAGGGTTTTGCACAAACCCTAGGAGTAGACTATGAAGAAACATTTTCACCCGTGGCTGAGATGCCAACCATCAAAGTATTTGTAAGTGTAGCTCCATCTAGAAATTGGAATATGTATCAATTAGATGTAAAAAATGCTTTCCTCAATGGGTGGATTTCAGAGGAGGTTTACATGGCTCAATCTCCTGGCTATGAAGATCCAAGCAAGGTAAATCATGTATGCAAATTGAAGAAAGCTCTTTATGGTTTGAAGCAGGCACCTAGGGCATGGAACCATAGGTTAACAACCTATCTTCAAGACCAAGGATTCATGATGAGAAAGGTAGGTTCTTCTCTATTTGTCAAGAGGAGTAATTCAAAAATGATATATTTATGTGTATATGTGGATGACATCATTCTTAGAGGTAGTGATGCCAATGGCATCAAACAAATCAAAAACCAGATGATGCAAGAGTTTAAGATCAGTGACCTAGGGTTTCTGAAATATTTTCTTGGACTTGAGTTGGTATACACTAACTTTGGAATTTACATTACCCAAAGGAAATATGTGCATGACATGTTGAAGAAGTTCCACTTGGAGGATGCAAAAGTAGCTAGCACCCCTATGGAGGTAAATCATAAATTGAGTGCTCATGAAGGTGATTTGCTTGAAGACATTGGAGGTTATCAAAGCATAGTTGGAAGTCTAAACTATGCAACATTAACAAGGATTGACATATGTTATGGAGTAAGTGTTATGAGTCAATTCATGCATAAACCTAGAGCACCTCACTTGGAAGCTGCTAAAAGAATTTTGAAGTATCTCAAAGGTACTCAAAATCAAGGTCTTTACTTCCTATACACATCAGATTTGGATATAAAGTTGTACTCAGATGCAGATTGGGAAGGATGTAAGTATGACAGAGGCTGAATACAGGAGATTAGCAAATGCTACACAGGAAGCTATTTGGATCACGTTGCTCTACTCAGATTTGGGACTTCACACTCATTCACCTATGACCTTTGGTGATAATACTAGTTCTTTGCACCTTGCAGCCAATCCCATTTATCATGCAAGAACCAAGCATATAGAAGTGTACTATCACTATGTTAGAGAGAAACTCTTGAGCAAAGAAATTCAACTAGCATATGTATCTACAAATATGCAGTGTGCTGATTTGTTAACCAAAGCACTTGATGCTACTAAGCTTTGCAAGTTTAAAACCATGATTGGATTAGAGGATATTCAAGAAGATTGATGAAGCAATGCAAGCCAAGATGTTTGGCTTGATGGGGAGCTGCTGGTGCAAAATGATCAAGCCAACACATTTGGCTTAGAAGACAATGTGTGCAACTATCACTTATGGATCATGTGAACCTTAGCTTGTAACACTTGATCATTTACCATTTGTAAAAGGTTAAATCCATGAAGAATCTTGTAAAAGCTTGTATCTCGTGGAGTTAGGAAGAATATTAGTTACGAGTTTCAAATGAGAGAATAACTCCTAATTTATTGGAATCACTTTTAGTCGGAGCCAAGTTTGAATTCAAATTCAAACTTAGAAGAACTTCTTATAAAAGACATTGTAAGAATCTCGCGGTAGTGTGGCCTTATTGAGAGCTCTCTTCTTGATCATTTGTAGGACTTGAGTAGCTCACACCATAGCCCACTAAGTCCATCATCATTGAGCATCATTACTATGCCAGTGATCTTGTACAATCATGTTATATAATACATATAGCTCATTGATCATCTCTGTCTACTTCTCTGTTATGACTACTGAGAACAGTAAACTTTCTCTGCTCATATCTCAGTGAATTCTCAACCATTTTGCGTGACCTATAGCTTGTTGGAACCAGCTTGAAGTCTAGTCTCAAAATCTCAAAGCATTTGTTTCAGCGATCTGGGAGAAATCGTCGTCGAAGTGCTCACTGGTCATCTACTGGTCCCTAAAAAGTGGGGATAAGCTTTGGATTGCTAAACTTATTTCTCAGAGCATGGTTTATCATTTTAGATGATTCCACTTGCAATCATTAGCTATCTAAGCTAATTGAATTCCCTCAAAAAGAATTTCATCAATTGTTATTGTACTGTGAGCTTTGTGCAAAAGAACGAGCAGGTGTATAGACCAAAATAGCAAGATTTTCAACACTAGCTATTCTTGAAGTAGTCTGTTTTGATTCAATTGTTTCAAGCATCAACTCCAAAGTACATAGGTACTCCCTTAGTGTCATATGCAAGCTAAAAGGGCCTACTATATAACTTTGAAGTGTATTAGGGCAGGTACAAAGCACGTTTTAGCAGTACCACCTCACTTCCTTGAGGTATCTATCCATCTCCTCCAACACAGAGTGCCCCCCTCCTCCACCCCTTGTGCCTCCCTGAGCTTCCTTGCCCCTCGTGTTGCCCTCGCTTCCCCCCTTACCCTACTCTGTTATACCTTCGCTTTCCCTTCCCCCCTTAACCCCGCCAAACTCCCCCCCCTCCCCCCCCCCCCCCCAAACCTTCCAGTTTCCTCAGCCTCCCTCCTCCCCCCTGGTTGTTGGAGGAAAGATTGTTGCTGATTAACAATTGGGTTCCTCTCCCTCACCCCCCTCTCTCTCTCTCTCTCTCTCTGCCCAATAGGTAAGGCTCCCACCTCCTTGGCTCTCCCGCCTTTACTCCTTCCTTTTTTCCCTACGTGCAACATACACGGATGGACATAGAACCCATCCCGTAGAGGGTCTCTAGTGAAGCCCCTTCACCCGCCTCAGCTCCGTCACCCATCCGACTCTCCTTTACTAATGAGGGAAGAGAGAGCTTGGCTTCTAAAGTTGAGAGACTTGAAATCTCCTTAGTGATTTGCAAAATCATCAGACCTTGCCTTAATCGATGTGAACTCAGAGATCTTCTTTAGAGGAGCTTGCTTGTTGAGGTTGGCAAGCTTCTTAGTATCCAGCCTTGGGTCGCAGTTTCTTCTAGGTGGAAGTTGGGTCGCCGGAGGAGGTCATGCAGATGGTTGCACTCTTGCCTATTGTGGTTAGGGAGGGCCGTGCTAATGTTTGCCTATGGAGACATGATTTTGACCCTTGAGTGGCCTCTTCCTTGGCCATCTTTCCCCTTCAAGCGTGGGAGTTCCCTATGGTGGATTGTTTCCTCGGCCTTCGTTGCAAGTATCTCCCCTTGTTGCCACTGGTTGGCGGGTCGCTTGGCACCTTTTTGGAGGTTCCCTAATCGATGGCCTCGGTGGTGGCCAAGGAAGCTCACATTCCCTCGGTGAGGATTCTCATCGATGATCTTGCAAAGATTCCTCAAGAGATTCACCTTCCTTTATTGTCAAGAGGATGGCTCACTCAGAGGGTTAGGTACTCGGGCCTCTCGGATCAGTGCTTTGCTTGTTGCAAGGTTGGTCACTGTTGATATATTTAGATAGTGATGTGTGTGAACACTCTAGGACCGCCGGGGCACTTTTTTCCCTCTTTAGGAGGTTTTTTTCCCCCGGCTTGTATATACGCCTATTGCCCTAATGGGCTACTTATCTTTGTACATTCTCTAGTAATACATTCAGTCGTGTGTGTTGTGCTCTAAGCTTCTTCTTCTTCCTTGTGCTGTTCGCGTGCTTCCGCAGACGTCTAACTCCAACAATTGGTATCAGAGCAGGTCGTTGCTTCTTCTAGGGCGCCGTCGACACTCCTCCGTTTGCAGTCTCAGATTCGCACAAAATTTGGTGAGCATACTCACGGTGTTTCCGAGATCAAAACAGCTTTGCTGTGTGGTGCCGAAATCGCGATCTGAGCTCGTTTCGGCCTCCGAACGCACTATCGCAGTGCTTGTGCAGGCTATTTCGTCCTTTTGTGCCAAAGGTATATACCAGTTTCTGTTTGCAAGTTTAAGCGTCTCGAAGTCTGCTACAGGTCTAGCAGAACTCGTTTGGGCAGTTCCGTTCAACTTTTTTAGATACAGTCAATTTTCTGCATCAAGGTATTTTAGTCACCGGCCATGGCTGAAAGCAGTGATGTATTCCGTATGTTGGCTGTTGAGGATAAGTTGGATGGTACCAACTACCCATTATGGGCTTATATGATGCGACATGTACTGGTTGCAAAAGGATTGTGGAACATTGTGCAGGGTGTTGAAAGACGTCCTGTTACACCTGTAACGACAGGTACTGCAAATACAGGTGTTGGAGCTGATGAAGATGGTGTCGAAGATGATATTCCGCAGATTCCTGTTCGTGCTGCTGTTTCTGTTGCACCTACTGCAGAGCAGATTCGTTGGGATGGCAGAGATGCCCAGGCACATGCATTGATAGCTTTGTCTGTCAAACGTGCCATTATTCCTCACATTCGCTCTTGCAGAACAGCAAAGGATGCTTGGGATACACTTACCACTTTGTACCAGGCTAGGAATGAGGCTCGTGTGGCTTACCTCCGAAAACAGTTGGAGAGTGAGCACATGAATGAAGGTGATTCTATGGACAGTTTTCTTACAAAGATCAAAGACCTGAAGGAACAATTGATTTCTGCTGATGAGGTTATACCAGATAGCTCACTTGTGCAGACCGTTCTGAATGGTCTTCCTGATTCATATCAGAGTTTTGCCTCTACTCTTCGGTTGATGATGAAAGGCAATCCGAATGCCTTGTCATTTGAGGAATTAGTCTCTGTTCTATTGCAGGAAGATCAGTCCAGGCAGAACAGGTCCATTATGCGTGTTGCAGATCAAGCTTTCCTGGCTAGTCAGAAGGGCAAAGGAAAATGGAGCTCTTCTACTAGTAAGCAGAAATCTGCAAATGCTGCACAATCGAAGAACCAGGATAAAGATGAAAAGAAATCAGAAAAGCAGAAATTGTTCTGCAAGTACTGTAAAGGAAATGATCATATTATAAAGAACTGTCCAAAACTGGCTGCTAAAGAGGCAAAGAAGAAAGAGGCTGGAATGGTTGTTGCAGAGGCCTCTACACCAAAAACAGAGTCTGCAAATCTTGTGCAGGAAGAAGAATGGGCGTTTACTACTGTCTGCAGTTTTGACCCATCTTCTCATGATCAGTGCATGTCTGCAGTAGACTCAGATGTTTGGTACTTTGACAGTGGGGCGACCAAACATATTACCTCGCAGCGCAGTTTCTTCTCTTCACTTGAGCCTGCTCCTACAGGGAATACTGTCACATGCGCCAATAACTCCTCTTATCCTGTTATGGGAGTTGGTAAGATCATTCTGACTACTGCTGATGGTAGTTCTTTCACTTTGTCAGATGCTTTATTTGTGCCAGGGATAAAAAAGAATCTGTTATCAGTTTCTGCATTAGCCAAGATTGGCTTGGTTGTGAAATTTGTTGATGACAGGTGTACAGTCCATGATCTCTCAAATGGCGATGTGATTATTGCTTCTGGCATTTTATGTCGTGGGCTGTATAAGCTCATAGACTATGAAAGATCTGTGAATGATTCGGCATGTGCAGTTCATGATTCTCAGGCTATGTCAGATGCAAAGCTTTGGCATGCACGCTTTGGTCATCTGAATTTTGCTAGTTTGTTACGCCTGCAGAAATCTGAAATGGTGTCCTCTTTGCCCAAACTTGAGGCACCTGGAAAACATGTTTGTGAAGGCTGTATTTTGGGCAAAATGCAGCGTTCTTCCTTTCCAAAAGATGGTTCAGTTCGGGCTATGCAGAAATTGCAGCTTGTACATAGTGATGTCTGTGGTCCTATGCAGACACCCTCTTTTGGAAATTACCTTTACTTCGTGACTTTCATTGATGATTTTTCCAGGCATGCATGGGTATATCCACTCAAAGCAAAGTCCGAAGTGTTCATGTGCTTCAAACAGTTTTTGGTTTTGGCTGAAAATCTGTCAGCATGTAAAATGGGCACCCTCCGTTCTGATCGAGGGGGGGAATATATGTCTTCAGATTTTAATGCATTTCTGGCTGAACGTGGGATAAAACACCAGTGTACAGTGCCGTATACACCTCAACAGAATGGAGTTGCTGAACGAAAGAACAGGTCACTCATGGAGATGGCGAGGTGCATGGTCAAAAGTCAGGCTTTACCACATAGTTTCTGGCTTGAGGCTGTCATGTGTGCAGCATATGTACTGAACAGGTGTCCCACCAAAGCGTTGCAGTCTATCACTCCATATGAGGCTTGGCATGACCGCAAGCCATCTGTTGCTCATCTGCGTGTTTTTGGTTGTTTGGCATATGCATTAGTGCCTGAACAACATCGCAGAAAATTGGATGATAAGGCAGTAAAATGTATTTTTGTTGGGTACAGTTCTGAAAGTAAAGGCTATCGTCTGTATCATCCACAGACTAAACGCATTCTGGTTAGCCGTGATGTTGTCTTTGTGGAAGATGCTATTCAGCCATTGCTTTCATGTACTAAGGAGACATCTGTTAGCTCCAAAGACATGTATGATACTTTGATGCCTCTTTTTACAGGTGGACAGGCTAGCGCTGGTCCTAATGAGGCAACTTCTCAGCCTTTGCAGGTTTCATATGATGATGTAGATCATTCCATTTCTGATGCAGATTTACATGATGCACTTGTTGATGAGAGAGCTGATATTGAACAGGCAAAAACTATGCCAAAATGGCTGGTGCAGACTTTGCGTGACAGCAAATTAGATGCACCTTTGTCATATCGTACTCGTTCAGGCTCTCATAGTACCTCCTTTGCATCAGATTGCTATGCTATGGCTGCATCTAGTCTCTGTGATGAGAATGAGCCTGTTTCTTTTGATGAAGCACAAAATTCAGAAAATTGGATGGCTGCTATGCAATCTGAATATGATGCTATAATGAAGAATGGTACATGGTCTTTATGTGACTTGCCTCCTGGCAAGAAGGCCATTGGCACTAAGTGGGTATACAAGCTGAAGCGTAAACCTGATGGTACAGTTGACAGGTATAAGGCTAGGCTTGTTGCAAAGGGTTATGCGCAGGAAAGAGGCATTGATTTTGATGAGACCTTTGCACCTACATGCCGTATGACTACTGTTCGGAGCATTTGTGCACTTGCAGCCCATCATGGTTGGAATGTACATCAGTTGGACATTAAAACAGCATTTCTGAATGGTGACTTGCATGAAGAAGTGTATGTTTTTCAGCCCCGTGGCTTTGTGCAGAAAGGGCATGAAAACCAGGTGTGCAGGTTAAAGAAGGCGTTATATGGTTTAAAGCAAGCACCACGTGCTTGGTATGAGAAGATACATGCCTATTTGATTGCACATGGTTTTGAGAACAGTCCAACTGAAAGCACCTTATATGTTAAACGTGCTAATGATGTGCTTCTGATCATTGTTGTCTATGTTGATGACATGCTGCTCACTGGTCCTATTGAGACACATATTGCTGATTTTAAGGCTGATTTGCATGCCTCATTTGAGATGTCTGATTTAGGGCATTTGCATCACTATTTGGGCATTCAGTTTATGCACGTTGATGGTGGAATGGCTTTGTGTCAAACGAAATATATTGACACATTATTGCAGCGTTTTGGCCTTGAAGACTGTAAGCCTATTGCCACTCCTATGGAGACAGGTTTACGATTGAGTCTTCACGATGCTGGAGATGCATTTGATGCTGTTCTCTATCAGCAGGCTGTTGGATGCTTGATTTACTTATGCATTACTCGGCCAGATATTCAGTTTGCTGTCTCACAGATGAGCAGGTTTATGCATTGCCCAGGAGTCACGCATTGGAAAGCGGTTAAGCGCATCTTTCGCTACTTGAGTGGTACTCGGCTACTTGGGTTGTTTTATCCCAAGGGGGGATCACTACCGCCAGATTTGCATGCTTTTTCTGACTCAGATTGGGCTGGTTGCTATGACACTCGTGTGTCCACCAGTGGTTTTTGCTTCATGCTTGGTAGCTCATGTATATCTTGGTTGAGCAAGAAGCAGCCTACTGTGGCCACTTCCAGTTGTGAGGCTGAGTATAGGGCAGCTTTCACAGCGACTGTTGAGTGTGTGTGGCTCAGACGCCTTATGGCTGATTTGGGTGTTGGTCAGTCTTCTGCCACCACCATCTTCACTGACAGTCAGAGCGCATTGGCAGTTGCGAGGAACCCTGTGTTCCATGCTCGCACTAAGCACATTGAGGTGCATTATCACTATGTCAGGGAGAGGTTCTCTGCTGGGGAGATCAGCTTGGCATATGTGCCCACGCAGGAGAACATTGCAGACCTTTTCACGAAGGCTCTGCCTAGGGAGAAGTTTGAAGCTTTCCGCAAAGCTTTGGGCTTACTTCCTTTTGTGGAGTGATTTCCACATAGCTCGGCACTTCCTTATACATGAGTGCCAGCTCCTTGTTCACCGCATCACTCCCAGGGGGGATTTGTTGATATATTTAGGTAGTGATGTGTGTGAACACTCTAGGACCGCCGGGGCACTTTTTTCCCTCTTTAGGAGGTTTTTTTCCCCCGGCTTGTATATACGCCTATTGCCCTAATGGGCTACTTATCTTTGTACATTCTCTAGTAATACATTCAGTCGTGTGTGTTGTGCTCTAAGCTTCTTCTTCTTCCTTGTGCTGTTCGCGTGCTTCCGCAGACGTCTAACTCCAACAGTCACCTTGCGAAGGTATGCCCCTCGTGGACAAGGAGGTAGGCCAAGGAGGCCTCGGGGCATGAGGCTCCACATTCTTTTGCTCAAGCCCCTAAACCTTCCGCCTCTCATTCGGCCTCCCCAGACTCTTCACACACTGGGGGTGGGGGCGGGCCTCCCCTGCACTCGGGTGCCTCGGAAGCCATGGCTTGTCCTTGTTTGGCACGCATTGACAACAGCCTGGGCGTCGTCATGAGTTTGATCGACTATCCCATCCCATGGGTCGGGGGAGGTTTGTTCCCACTAGGAACCGTCAACACTCTTCAAGAAGACTTCCCTCTGGACCCTAATGTGGTTCCAATGCCTCGAGCTGGTTACACTGAGCCTGTTTTGGTGCCCACTCGTGGGCCTTCGACTTCGGTCCATGCTCCTCCAGTTTCCTCTCCTGGGCCGTCCACTTCTCCATGCCTCCTCAGCCTTTGAGTTCTTCATCTTCTAGCCCTCGACGGTCTCTCCATAGTGACTTCCAAGTGAGTCAGGCAGTTTATAAGGGTTGGTCTCCCCCTCGCCCCCTATCTCACAGGGTACATCTCCCTTGACGACTGCTCCTCCTGGCTTGGTGAGCTTCGACTACCATCTACGGGAGGGAGAGCTTTGCTTATGAGTTCTCGAGATTCTTCGGTGGATAGGAGGACTTGCTTGCCACTCCTATTCGGGTCCAAGCACTGGCTCTTGCATCTCGCAATAAGTCCGCCCTTGAGTTGACAATGGCATTCTCATTCCCTCTTTGCGGGGCCTCGAGCCTGATTGGTATCTTGGGGAGGCATTGCGCTTTGTCACGACAAAAGTCATCGAGTTTTCCCATCACCTTGGGAAAGTGGACCTCACTGACTTGTTTATCAGCACCTCGATTCTGCGCAATATCTATTCATTCATGGTGTTGAGGAGAGCCAGCTTATTGTATATGTGATTGCGGACTCTCGGACTACGCCCTGTTATATGTATATTCATGAGGAGGAGCTTGGCCTAGAGCTTGCCCATGAAGCAGGTGAGTCCACTTGGCGCTGCTTGTGTCGGGTGTTACCAAAGGAGTTGGCTGCCTATCGAGGATAGTTGGACTCGAATTATTTCCTATCCAAACAAGCCTTGAAGCTGGCCCGCGTTGCCACTGTTGCATCATCTTGGTTTTCCTTGTCCCCATGAGGGTTGTCTCATGGAATGTTTAGGGATTCGGGGGGCCTCAAGTTTTGTTGCATAGGGCTTGTCTTCATGAGGAGCTCTACCACTGCTTGGTTGGCGGGTCTATTAATGTTCTTATACTTGAGGAGCACCATCTGTCCTTGGGCCGTATGTGGCAATGTGGGAAGCTTTTGCATCGGGAGGTCTTTTGATGTGCTGGGTATGGGCCCAATGGCTCACAGGGTGGTGTTTGCATTTCTGTGGGGGGGTCATTGCAGTCCGCGATTGTGGATAGAGGGGAGATTATCCCGAGTAGCACCATTTGGTTTACCTTGCATCGTAGGGGCAAGAGGTATGGATTGATGTCCCTCTATGCCCCAAACATGGTTGAGGTATGGCTTGGTCTGTTGCGAGAGACTTCAACATGATTGAGGCTCATGAGGATTGCTAGGGGGTAGTCAGAGCACTATACATGGCTTCTGAGCTTGCTGCTTGGGAGCAACTGTGTGACCTTACGATTGCATGATGTATGGTGTTGGGGGTTTCATCTAGGAGGAGGGCAGCCTTCATTTCTCTCGGTCCGATACGAGGATCAGAGGAATGAACATGTCTTGGATTGATCGCATGTATGTCAGTGATGTATTGGCTGATAGTGGTGGTAGAACATGTATTTTGGTAGGTTCTTGTTTCTCGGATCATGCCCATGTGGTTGTTTCCTTCCTGGAGCACGACATCACAAAGCCCATGGTGCTGTGTATTCTTGAGGAGATTCACTTTGATGGGAGTTTTTCTGACTAGATTGAGGAGATTTCGTCTCGGTTTTCGTGGGATGAGGGATGCTAGGCAGAGTCCCTTGGGACTCATCTCTAGCAAATTAGTTTGTTTTTACATGAATGTGTTCAACGGTTGGCTCGTACTCAAGAGAGCGAGTGTTGCCTCCAGAGGAGTAATACCTCCCTCCAGGAGCTCCTAGAGGGGCATCTTGACTTCAAGTGGATTAGCATGTAGCTTGCCGAGGTCCAATAGGAGCATCGAGAGATTGAGGACATGCAGTCTACCTTCTTTCATCATAGTCAGGCCTCGCACTAGACACATGTTGGTGATCGAATGATCGGGGAGTTGTCCTCCGTGATCAGGCCGTGATACACACATGCAGGCCCAAACAGCTTCGCCGTTAGGATGGATCCTGTGCAACCGAGCCGGGGGAGTTTAGAGAGATTGCTACTCAGTTTTAACGTACCCTGTTATCGGTCGAGGCCCCTTCTGAGACTTGGCAGGAGAGCTGGCATTGTGTCTTAGAGCATGTGAGATGTACTCTGATCGAGGAGATGCAGGATGGGTTTTGGGCTTCATTCATTGATAGCGAGCTTCTGGATGCATTGCATGGCTTGGCTCGAGAGAGCTGTCCTGGTGACGAGAGACCCGGTGATGATGGTCTCTCGCTTGGGTTTTTTCTCTAGGGCCGAGAGGCCGATTTGGTTAGTTTTGACATGCTCTGGATAGATTTTGTGATGCATCAGGTGGCAAGTTTGACTGGCACAAGCCTTGTGGTTTTTGGATGGGTCCCGATGATCTACCTAGGTGACTTCCTTGTAGGTAGTTTGAGTGGATCCCCCCAAGCACGGAAGTTGTGTACCTTGGCTGCCATATTGGTCTAGATCTTGCACGTGAGCAGCACATTTCTCCCCTCCTAATAATCTGGAGGAAGTTGCTTCACTAGACCTCTACTCATTTGTCTCTGGCTAGGCGGCTTGTGGTGGCAAACCGGGTTCTTTTGGCTACGATGTGGTACGTCACCTCCCATTGGATCTTCGTGAGTTCTTGTATTAGCCAGATTCAACGGCTAAGAAGGAATTTTCATTTGTCTAACGGGGATGGTAGCCCCACTCGGGCTAGGGTTGCTTGGCAAGTCCACACACTTCCTTTGGAGCGTGGTGGTCTTGGGATAATTGACCTTGCCTGTCAGAGCAGAGCCGTGCTCGGCACGGCAAGTTCATTGTGCATGGTCTTGTCCTTGGCCTTGAGCCGTGGAAGGATTTTCTTTAGCACAGGCTTGGACTCTTTGCTATTTTCAGTGGTGGGCCATGGAAGCTTGAGGTTAGATGGATTTTCTATGAGATGAGGTGTATGGGCTTCTCTCGGTGCAGTGAGGACCTTTGGCTTGTAGTATCTTGAGATCTTGGGAGCAGCTTCGTCTCGCTCTTGTGCAGCTCGTAACCCCCTTGTATTGAGGAGCACCCCCTCATCTTCTCGAAGAAAGAGTTCGTGGTTTGTTCCCACCCACATGTTTCCTAGGGGGAATTTGCCAAAGAACCTAGGCTTAGTGGGGGAGACTGGCTAAGTTTCGAGAGTCTCCCTGTGGCATGTCAATAGGACCATTGTATGGGGATGCATTGTGAATCTCAGATGATTAGGGATGTTGAGACTGTGACTCCGAGGGAGTGGGTGCCCCTAGCTAACCCAGCCGGAGGCAGCTTCGCGTGGGGCCTTTATCATTTTAAAGGTAGTTGGAATTGTGACACCTAGATTGTACATGCTCTTTTTCGGAGTTACTCCCCCAACGGCGAGGGTGTTAATCGGTTCAAGGAGGCGCCGTCCCTCACTATGTTGGAAATTAGGGGCACCTTAACACTAAACTCCTTCCCTTAACAAGTCCCCCTATTAGACACGTTTGTTCCCATTGCCTCTTGCATCTTACTTCAGATTCCATGCACAGTACTTTCACAGAAAAGGAATTACGTATAATTAAGACATTGCTTTGATGACATGGGAGTCTAGGTTTCCTTCTGTTCAGCAAAGAGTCGATAAGGCCTTGGTGCTCATTATCGGACTCCTTGGTTATGGATTAGGAACAATTACATCCTATTTCAATTTTCTCCATCAGGTCATGGACATGATAAGTATCCAGATCGGATGTGCTCTTTCCTTGACAAACGGTCTCAGGTGTCCACAGATGAGTACTATGGTGTTCTCTTGCCGATCTCCGGTATTCTAAATATGTGCAATTTCATACCAGGTTTTAATCACAATAACCTTTGATGGACTCGAAGGATCGACAAAGTCTGGCATACACGCTTAGTGCTCCATTATAGGGTTTTCGTTTGGAGAATGTTAGTTGGCGGACTTCGAACATGGGAATTTCTTTCTCGCCATTTGGCTATACTTTCTTTATGTCCAAGTTGTGGCCATGAAAGAGAAATTGTCAAGCATCTCGATCACTTCTTTTGGAACTGCAGAAAGATTAATGGCTGGTAGGCGGCTCACTGCTGCATCCTCACTCAAGCAAGAAATCAGAGTGGAAGTGGAACTCAATGTGCATACAATTTTTTAGGGAGTTTTCTTGAGCTCTGTAACATTGAGTGCTCTTCTGCACAGTTCTTTTCGGTAATACAGTTCTTGTTCTCCAAAAAAGGAAAACAAAAAAAAAGAGAAGACTGCTATTGATCTTGTTTCACTTATGCTCTTAGGGCTCTTCCTCATCAGCCATAAAATGTAATGATGTACAAATGATGATTAGTTTTAATTGGGTCATTGGTACTATGTCCTTTCAAATGACTGCATGATGCCCAATTTCAAATCACAGTCATGTTAGGTGTCAACTTTTTAGCTATTAAGAAAAGTTATCTTGCTAAGCATTGTTTTTTTCCCCCTTTTTTTTTAACTTTTCGAAAATGGGATTTTATGCATTCAAACGAAATCGCCTTTGAATATTCTACATAAACATGTCTAAAGTCCCTAGAGCACATTAGTGAACAACTTGTGCAAACTTAGTGCATGTTCTTATGTTTGCTAGCATCTGAAACTACATTTAATGATCTTTGTTCATATCCATCTTTCACACTAATATCCATGTGGGGATCAAGATTGATGATAAACATTTTTGCACTGTATTTCCAGTATAATATTGGTATCAGATTCTTATCGATGGTTCATGCTATGGTCTGCCAAATAAAATGACACTGAATTTGTAGCCTTCTTTGTTTATTTCTCTTTTCTTCAGAGCATTCCAATTTGGTGGAGATGGTTCTGCTGGGCAACACCTGTGTCATGGACATTGTACGGGTTGATTACCAGTCAATTAGGTGACCTTGATGATCAGGAAGTTGAGATTCCTGAACAAGGTCAAAAGTTAGTGAGTAAATTCATCACGGAGTACTTTGGCTACCATCAGAGTTTTTTGAGCATCGTTTGTGTTATGCATGTGGTGTTTGTGATCCTCTTTGCATTCGTCTTTGGAATTTGCATGAAGTATATAAACTTCCAGAGGAGATGAGGAGCCCAAGCCTGCTACAATGTATTTTGGTGAGCTTATTAATATCATGAAGATGAATAAGGAGGAGCAGAGCATGTAAATCCCAGTGTTTGCAGACAACAGAGTGCAGTAAAGAAACCACAGATAAGGGAAAGTATTAACAGTCAGGATTCAGGAACATTCAGAAGAAATTGGAGCAAACTGGTTGACATTCCAGGCAGCATAGTTCTGATTGCGAATTAAGGATCAGATTGGAAAGCTTAAACTGCATAATCAGCTTGAAAAAGAAGAACAGCTTGACATCAAAGACACCAGGTCCTTTCTCTCCACCTCAAGATTTCAGCCTCATATGAGCTACAAAAATTTTCTCTTCCTATATGCACAAACCTTCTCATTACTGGAGTGACTTCACATCAGTTTCAACATGCTTCCTTTCTATCAGCGACTTTGGTTCTTCCTCTATCAATCTTGGGTTGTGAAGTATCGTTCTTGAGCCTTTAAAATCCAATGTACATTTGCTAAACCACACAACTGGGATGCAAAATATTTTTTTAAACATAAAATGATATTCTGATTTCAAGATCACCATCGCATTATTCTTCAATCAAGACATGGATAGGGTTTCCACATCATGTTTGTACAGACTCGTCCAAAGGAAAGCTGAAAGAACTGGGTGCATGACAATTATTTGAAAGATAAGCTTTCAATAAGTTCGTGGATGCATTTCCTTGAGTTATTCACTTGTGATGGTTTGTTTGAGTGCACTTTTTGCCAAAACAAATCCATTCAATGATCACACTGGGAACAATTGTCTCAACACGAGGAATCAAGATTCAGATTTGAAATGCTGGATACGCAGAGATATTTACAACCACAGTTTAAAGTATTAAGATTCTTTCAGACTTTCTCCACTTCTAGTTGGACTTTTTTCTTGTAGATGCATGCAGAATGAATACTCAAATCGTTCTAGGATCATGAAACAGAATATTCATACCAAGGTACACATCAGAACCTCCATAGCGACATCAAGGCTTTGTTTCATTTTTTCTCTTCAAGTTAATGAAGACTTTGCAGATGTTTTCTTTTTCCATTTTTCTTTTAATATAGTATAATCCATTTATTTTATTTTCTAAATCCTTAGTCTAATTATCTGCAACAGTTGATGTCAAACATGTAGCTAAGATCTCATTTATCGTGATCTTAAAGTCGTATTTTTTTTATTTCTTTTATTTTTTGTATTTTTTTTTTTGGTCGAGATCAATACATGTTAATGTAAAAGAGTGTGCATGCATACATTGGAGGCGACAAGGATTCATCGTGAATATAGCGGATTAAACAACAGAAAGACTTCAGATGTATTTATGAGTGGAAAGACTCGTGCCATTGGCATTGTAGAAGTTGTTTTTTTTTTTTTCCTCAATAATGGAAGATCCTTATGTTAATCATAGATATCATCCAGAGGCTGTACAGCCCAAAGGATTTATCATGAGGGTGAGGGAGGAGGATGAGCCAAGCTGGAAGCCTACAGTTCTGATAAAGGATGCTATCCACCATGCTGGCTGTATGTGCCGGCCAAAGGATTTATCCCGAGGGTCAGGGAGGAGGATGAGCCAAGGAGGAAGCCTATAGTTCCGATGAAGAATGCTATCCACCATGCCAGCTGAGGGAAATTCAATAGCAACTTGAGGCCTCTCAGTCTCCAGTTACCTGATAGAGCAGGCATCCAAGAGTGTATATCAGCATACTTAAGTCTCAAACTGTCTTTGCTGAGGGGCTAGAGGGACCATTCATGTCCATCTCACTAACTTTAGGCCAGGTTTGCCAAGTCGGGAGGCTGTGAACTCCCAACTGAGATATCTGTCCTGAATAACTACAGAATGTGTTCTACGGGGAAGGACCCTTATAATGTGTTGGGTCCTGGACCCTGGTCTTTACTGGTTGTGCCAGTGCTCCACTAAAAACTGCACATTAACCTCTAATCAAAGCTCAAGAGAAGTCCGCAGACTCTCAGCCGGATCTCCTAGCATGATGCCTTTGATTAATCTAGCTTTGTAGATATCAATGGTACTATCTGCCTTTCAATTAATATTGCATACCCAAAGTACCAATTTCCTTTTCTTACTTTTATCAACTCCACAAGATTCCATCTAAAGCTTTCATGAATGGGTTGCAGTTGATGTTGCACATTGTTGAACCTTCCCTACAAGGCTTCATTCGGAGACACCAACCATTTCCTTTCACTGCTTGCTAGGAAATCCATAACTGTATCATCCAACATCCTCATGAAAGCTAGAAGTTGATTCACACATGGATCTCATTGTCATGGGTGGTTGACACTTGAATAGTTTCCAGCAGCCATCCAACTGTGGAATATGGATGTGTTAACACATTCCGACAATCAAAGAGTTTTTTATCTTCAAGAACTTTCTTTTTTATTTCTTCATCAGCTTGTATGTTTGCTTTTCACCCCCAAAGGTTTCTATCTTTAAACATTGATGGTATAAAAGTTCTTTCGATGAATTTCTATCTGCATCCTACGTGCATTCTTGCAACCCTACTCCAGTAGTTGGCTTTAGACGACTGACCTCCTTGGTACTGTTCAATAGTCTGGCATGCTAGATTTATTGTCTTCAAAGTTTCAGCTTTATCTCATTCAGGGCTCCATTTAGAGCGTGCATTGTGCTGCATTCATTTTGTTTTCATTGTGCATAAATATCAACATCTACGTTTTTGCAGTACGTATATTTTGCTCTTCATGTTGTCTCATTCATCACAAGGGCATGGATATTCATCCCATTGTTGCATCGTCACCTCATTTATATTCAATATATTAATGCTTTTGTTTGAAATGATGTGTGAGTGACATTGTAGTCGTTATCAGGTATACATGTGAAAATAACTTTTTTTGCAACATTTCTATTTACTAGATTCTTTGCGATGATATATTGAGTTAGAGCATACTCTGAATATTGTAACATTCACATAACCTATAATATCTCAACTTTAATACTATGAAACCTTGAAGATTGCTTGGAATACCTATGCAAC